>PNEQ01042841.1:6462-27482 GCA_003012365.1 Medauroidea extradentata | reverse complement strand
ATGACAGTTCAAGGTCATGTGATGCAGGAAGAGATGCTGGGACAGGTTCTGACAGGTGCAGCAGTAATGATGGCGAAGAGGGGAAAGGGTTGGAAGTGAGCTGGGACAGGTTCAAACACGTGCAGCAGCTCTGCTGTGAAGAAGGAGAAAGGAGGGGAAGTGCAATGACCGTTCAAGGTCATGTGATGCAGGAAGAGAAGCTGGGACAAGTTCTGACAGGTGCAGCAGTAATGGAGGTTGAAGAGGGGAAAGGAGGGGAGAGGGGAAGGTACTGTAGATAACTGCATGGTTATACAAAACTATAGTCAGTTCCCTGCTGGATGCCGAAGATGTCGGATGCTGTCCATCATGTCTGGGAGATGTGCAAGTAAGTGTCATAGTTAATTACTGAATTTATCGGTTAAATCGATCGGTATAGAGTCGAGAATGTAGGATAATTGATCGGTTGAATCGAAAATTATTAATTGTTTGAATTGATCGGTTAAATCGATCGGGTATTGTTAAATAATAAATAATTTAGAATGATTTTACATTTTTAGTTATTAAAAATATTAGGGGTTATGTTGATCGGGTATGGAGGGCAAGAAATTAAATAATAAATAATATAGATAGATTTTTACATTTTTAGTTATTAATAATATTCGGGGTTATGTATACATGTATACTGCATATCATGTGAACCTTACGAATGTCGAGCCGAAGGTTGCCGAGCATGGCCGAAGATTGCCGAAGGTTAACGAGCTTGGCCGAGCATACCCGACGTATTTTTTTAACTAAATAATTGTTATATAAAATTATTTTATATAAAACGTTTTTTTATTAAATAGTTTTTTTATTAAAAAGATTTTATTTTTATTAAATTAATTTTTAAATGCATGTGGGGTTAGGATGGAATGCAAAATCAAAATTTTTGGAAGATACGGAAGAAACCTCCAAGATGGCGGTCGGAACAAGATGGCAGAATTTTTAAACTTTTTTTTAAATTTTTAAATTAATTTTTTTTAATTTTTCGAAATTGACGCCATTCAAGATGGCGGCCAGAAACAAGATGGCGTCGGTGTGTCGGGTTACAGGGGTCAAAGGTCAAGGTCAAGGTCATGGGGTCAAAGGTCAAAGACAACCACACAACCACAGCCCCTGTGCCCGGATCGGCATTTTCCTTCTACTTTAGGGTCCTGAAAAATTCGCATTTTATTTTGGACACAAGCTAAAATTCCACTTACTGAAAGTTCATGTCACTTTCACAACTGGTCTGATTTATTTGACATCTCGTGTAAGTCGCTAAGCCAATAATATAAATGTAACTAAATGCAGGCCCATCTCACTTTATCAGCGAGCAACTAATATTCAGCTGTTGTTTGCTTGAGTGCACATATATTCTTGGAGGCTAGCCTACAGGTCAGTGAAACCCGAATGTTCCCTGTCTCTTCTCACAGGTCATTTGAATAGCTGACACAGCTTCAACTCTGCAAGCAAATTCAGTTTACTAATAGATATATTCTCACTATGTTGCAAGAAATTACAAATCACAAATTATATGTCAGTAATATCTAATAAACATAACGGGGGAAAATATCAATTAAAAAAGGCTAAGATTTAAAACTGTGCGTAGTTATACAGTGTATATTTACTGTAATAAACAACAAACAAAACGTTGTAATAACATTACAAAAAGTCAAATCCACTACCAGTTTCTTGTCCGTAATCACCACTGCTCTCGTTTTTCTTCAGACATTTGAAAAATCATGTAATCTCTTGCTGATCCGATATAGACGATGTTTCCATACTGCAGAATTGAAATTTAAGACTCACCGTTCATTATATGGTTATGTGCATACGTCGTCAAGCCAACTATCTGGGTGCTGTAGTGCGCATGCGCAAATTCCATGAACTGAAAAAAACAGTCAACAGTTCTAGGCTTTGGATATTTCCATTCCTTCCTTTCTCTAGATTTGTGTTGACTGGACCACCCCGTAGCTTCGCCTATGGATTATAGGTAGGCCACTCCCGCATGCGCGCGCGTTTCCCCCGTCCTGCCGAGAATTGCGTGACGTCACCAGGCAGAGAGGCGCGCGGCACGTGCATGCCTGTAGCCCGTCAATCATACTGTTGAAGTGCGTGACGACTGAGCTCCGTGGTGTCTGATGGATCATATTTGTGTAGAAATATGAACTTATTATGAGTAATAATGCCAGCAATACTGTGCTGTTGCAGACTGAAAACTGTGGGGGAAATACCTCACATGGCAATAACATATCTCGTCTTGCTAGCTACTACGGGCTCGAAACATCTATATAATTATAAAAACATCCTAGCATCAGGCATCAAACTAAAAATTTGTGACTCACTGGTGTTGTCACCCTTCAATTATTGTACAGGACTATTTATTGGTCTAACAAAAAGAACAGTACAGAATTCAAAAGATTCATAATGTGTGTGTGTACGAAAAAACATCACATTAGCGAAGATCCACTGACTGGATATGCACTGCACAATAGGTGCCAATTTCACCATGTCACTCAAATGAAAAATATTCAGTATTTTCAACTGCCAAATTATCCGTTTACAAAATTTCACGAGCAATCATTTAAATGCGAGTATAATACGAGAAAAAAAAATAACGTCCAACTGTAAACCTTCCAGGATCATAACTTATTATTCATACTTGTTATAATTTTTCTAAATATGTTATGTATTTTAAAGAAATATACGTAGATAATATACATAAAGTTCTAGAATGATAGCTAAATGACTTAATTTTTTATTTATATTAACAATGATATCATATACTAATTAATTTATATTTTACATTAGCATCGCAAATTATTTTACTTTTGCATTATTAGATATTATCAAGTGTTTTCATAACTTATGTAACATTATAATGCAGTACCGTATTTTGTAAGCGTGTAAACAAACACGGCAAATTGTAAATCGGGCTAATAATGAACTTCGTACGTCTATAAATAAGTATTTAAAAATAAATCCGACATTATTTACCATCGTTTTCCAAAAGTTGTTAGTTAGGTGCAAGTGGAAAGATTAAATAAATGTTAACAATGCACGTGTGTGCTCTGCGTATTTCATAACAGATGGCTATGAGCGCATATTTAAAAAATGGGTTGTTAGGGAAATCAGAAAAGAAGAAATTGCGTGTGAATGCTGTTCGATACGTTTCTATTACAAATTGTAATGGAGAAATGTCAGTTACGACAGCAAATGAAACAGCTCAGGTAACTTACAATATTGCTAAATAACATTATATAAAAATATGTTAATGTAGGCTGTATAGTGACGTTTATTAGGGGTCTAACTACAATCGCTACATGAAATTGTATAAAATATACTTCTGAGAAATTTCTAGAATACATTTTGTTTCAAGCTGCATCAATAAATTTCACGCAACGAGAATAAACTGAATTCAAGTTAAGGTGCCCGTCTGCTGGCCGTGTATTTATGTGAATGAGGTACTAAGGACGACATTGACCGACACTTCTACTGCAGTATCGCCTTTAACGCAAGCCACTGACATTGCGTGCATTATTGTGTAGAAACCTTGCCTGAATGACACTTTCAGCAGTGATACTCCATACATATTTACTAGTAATAAGTTTTTAACGAAGTTCAATGTAGATTTATAATATAGCTTCACACGAATCACGTGAATTTTTTTTATAACAGGTTGAACTAGATATTTACAGTAATTTTGAGATGCTCCAAAATTATCATCAGAATAAACGCTGTGTGAGAAAACTACCATTCCTACATTGTTTCAAATGTGAGTTTTTTTTGTTAATGCACTTATTGGACGCACATAGTTTCTTAGATAAAAGATTTTGCTAACAAGCTGCAACCCAGTTTACAAGGCAGGTAGGCGAACCCCTTGAGCTTCATTGTTATTAACTTTGTTGTCAGATCCCTTTGGAAAACTGCTTATAAAGCTGTTATAGTTTGTACTGTTACAAAATTCACGTATATTTCTATCTCGTTTGTTGGGTGTGAATGTAGTACACGAAATTTACACTTAAATCGGCCGAGGAAGTTTGGGGACCATACAGAGACTAATAGAATAAACTAAGAATAGTGAAATGTTAACTTAGGTACCAAAGAAATATATGTCGTATCATATTGATCCTTGTATCGTAACACTAATAACTTGTATAAAGTTTTCGAAATTTCACTGACGAATTTGGTTTACAATAAACCTGTTTAATTTATTTCAATGTTTTATCTGGTAAAATATATTTTTAACATATTCGGTCCATTACAAATGGAATGAATCAATTTTATTACTTAAACTATTTGAAAATACGTATTTTTTACAAATTTAAGTGCAAATATATGACTCATGTAATGCCTTACTGCATAGGTTTTTTTTTATATAAATTTTCCTATGAAAACTGTAGCAGATAGTTTTTGTTTGTTTGCCTACGCAGTAGTCTCCAGTCGTTAAGCAGTTTGTAGGAAGGTGTCCACATATCCAGAAATATTTTGTGTATTTACAAGGTTCGGAAACACTACAAGGTGCGGAAAGGCCAAGGGTAAATCAGGCACGCACATTTAAGCTAAAATGTTTTAGGAACTTAGAGACTTCAAACGACTTTTATAAATATAAAGAAAGGTATTTATACATAATTACAATATAAAGAAACGAAATAAAATAACTAGTAAGACCTTAAATATTAAAAGCCGCCTAAATATCTCGATAAATTCAGTAAAATAATATAGATTTTTTAAAATTCTAATGGTAACTACTCCTACTACGAAACACTCGCGTAGGGAGGGTACCTTTGTTTATGGCTTTATCTCGTCTACAGCGGAATAATAAATAAGACAAACAATAAGGGTATGTGAAAAATAAGTCCAGTTAAAAAAATAAACCTTTGTATTTGATTAATGGTTATGGTGGTGGCCGGACAGAAAATCAAGTTTTGACATTTTCGTCTATTAGTTTAATATTTTACTTCTCAGCCATACGGTTCGGTAAAGTGCTCGGTTATAAATTATGTTCTTTAAAAATAATAATAACAAGGTCATTTCTGTTTTACTTTGAATTTTTAAGTTGATATAAATTTATTATTTGGTATGAAGTATATTATAATTCGTGTGAATTAATAGGCTGCAAACATGTTCACTGTAACACTTACGGATGTAGGAGCAACATCTAAAACTTATTTCGCCTCGAGAAAACTGTTGCAATTTGAGACGATTTTATGGTAGAATATTACAAATTAACTATTCCATTTAGCGATAATAGGTTTAAAAATTCCTTATATGTAGAAATATGCTACTTTAGACCAATTATGCAAAAATGTGTTTCAGCTGGATTTTGAGTAAAAATGTAGTTATGATATTATAATTGTTTACTAATTAACTAAGCCGTGTACGCAAAATGTGAAAAGTTCGTAGGAAGCGCCACGGTGTGTAGGACAGGTCATGCAATTTTGGTACAATTTACTGCAGTGATGTCGCGAAACGAGCGAGTTGAGTGACAAGTTGCGTCTGCCGTTAGCGCAGTGTAGCATAGTGCACAGGCCGGGTCTCTGCCTCATGACGTCACGTGCTGACAGCCAATGGCGTGCGAGTAGTCGGAGCGGCCCCCCTGCATAAGGCCTACTAAACTTCAGGGTAACCAAACTTCTGCGAACTTCGACACCTACAGAAATCCAAAGAGAAATCGAGTACGATAAAAATCACGTCTTGTCTCTTCTGTTACTATGTACTTATTTATTCTGTGACACAACGATGAAGACAAGAAAGAACACAGTACTAGATTCTTGACTTTTCGCAACGTTTTGGAAGCTGACATCTGCTCCCGTCATCTTTATAGAGGAAGTAAAGTATTCAAGAGTGGACACAGCCATGTTAACTAACGAGCCATTAAAAAAGGGGCCTTATTCACCGGCAACTTCGGAAACAAATACTTTTAGTTTACAGGTTGGCAACCAAAATACGTTATCTAACCTCCTGTTCAAATTTTTGGGCAAAGTACTTTGTACGCCCGTTCTGCATGTGAATGAACAGAATCACAATTGTTTGTAGAACAGGGATACCTCCAGATCTTCCCCATTCTTATAAAATTTAATTAGAATTCTTCCACAAACACAATTTAAAATTTGTAGCCATCACGAGCAGTCCGAGCCACGGCCGTAGAAAAACAGGTCTGGACACTCGCCTGAATATTTGACCCTCTTGTTGTTTGGCTGTAGTTCACCAAGTTACCGAGAATATTGTGTTTTATTGGTGCTGATGTTAGGGCGGTCGGACTAAACTCCGCCCACTTCTTTTCCACTATGATAAACAATTTTTCAAAATGTATTTTTTATCAATTTATGAAATACTTTCTTCGCTCACAAATTTAAGAAAAGGCTCCAGCAATCTTTATTTACTTTATAAATTCAACAATAGAAAAAATTGGACGGAGTTTGAGTCCGACCGCCCGAATTACAGCGCCAAAAAGCACGACATTCTCGGTAACTTGACGAACTACAGCGAAACAACAAGGGGGTCAAGCAAAATACATTGTTAGATAGGTGAGTGTCCAGACCTGTTCTTCTACGACCGTGGTCCGAGCAATCACGAGGTCGCGAGTCTCGTGGTAGACAACTTAACCGAAAAGTTATTGTAATTGAAAATGTGTATTACTATAAATAAATAAAAATATAATATATAAGCAATAAAAGCTTCACACTCTAGTATCATAAACCACCAAACATTGTCTTTATATTACACATAATGATTACTTTGTAATGTTGTCGGTGCACGATGCCCTACAAAGGTCGAGCATGGTTCTTTTATTCGAAACCGTCGTAACTCCGACGTGTCACTAGAACGACGCTAGTGTCATGACGGCTGCGCGAAAATGCGAGCATGGATCGTCGTGTCATAGTGCTTCTGTCAGAATTATTGCGTCAAATGAACGATGGTTCCAAAGAGAAATATATGCAGAGGTTAGTACGAAATTTGCAGTAGTGACATGATATTTTTGTGTGTTGGAGAATCTGCTTACAAATTTTAGCCAATAGAAAATCTCCGTGAACACAAATATAATACAGCTGTAAAGAGAATGACTTTATTTGCACTTAACCTGTATTTTATTCACAAGTGACTCTTTAATTTACTATACGTGTGAACAGAACTGGATGAAACTATGGTCAAGTGGCGATCTTCTGTGGCAGTTGTGTGGGGTTTGCTGTTAATATTCATTTCACGAGTCAGTGTATATGTCACTATAGTAGTAGTGTTGCTGCCAAAATAAAAATATCAATACTTGACCATCGTTTTTTGTATCCTCATTTGGCTCTTTATATGAACGATGTAAAATAAAACATGGTAAATAAAGCTTAACAAAATTTTTAACTTTCAGTATGTATCTTATAATTTTAAAGTCTATGTATGATTTATAACGACAAAATTATTTTCTGTCAGAGCATATACAGTAAATAACAGAAGACGATAATTACTACTCTCCAGTCAATAAAAAAAATTGCCTTAGATTTGAGGAAAATATATATATGTTTTGTGGTCTCCTTTACCCTATACACGATAGAAAATTAAAATTGGTTTCCCTATCTCGGAAAAAGACAATGCATGAACATAGGTAACATACTGCTCAAAATTACAAATATTTTAATTGTCTACGTCGATATCTCTAAGGTACAACGTTGTGGGTTAATTGCTAATACAAACTGTATTAATGTTTTTTAAAAGTTACTACGTTGCGTATAAACACTGGTTTCTCATGATATTTTCAGCAGAGAATGATTTTGTCTTATGCGTTTTGTACTACAGATTCAACCCATGAATATTAAAATACGTGACTTTTTTTCTACCACACATCACTTGCATTCGGTTTGGTTATACTAACACGTTAACATTACAGACAAAACACATGCGTACACTAATACAGCGCCAATATTTACTATATATATATATATATATATATATATATATATATATATATATATATATATATATATATATATACACACAGGGTGGCCAAGATTAAGTGTTACAAATTGATAGGGATGGTAGATGTGCATGTTTGGAACATATTTGATTAAGGAACCCATGTCCGGAAATGCATCCTTATACCTGCAATAGTGCACCAAAATAACAGGGGTAGGCAGGCAACCTGGCGACAACAAGCCAGTGAAAACATCTGTTGTGTTGTGTTGTGTTAGGTACTACCCACTGCTGTCCAAAGGCCCTGTTCAGGTGGTCATGAACACAGAGGGCGTAGTGAGCTGGAGCTCCATCACATTGGAACCACAGTGACGCGCGAATATCAAGACTGACTTCATCCAACATGTCCGGTAAAACCTCGCGCATTGAGGCGTGGTGGCAAAATGTGTGGCCCTAGTACACTGTCATTTAGTATCCCAGCCTAGATGTTCACTGAAAATCGCTGTTGGTGGCGGGTTGGATACGTCGTGTTGCTGTTTTGCTGCTCGGCCCATACGTGAGTGTTACGGGTATTGAACAAGCCATCCCTGGTGAAACAGCTCTCGTCTGTGAACAACACATGCTGTAGAAACTATGGCACATTTTCGCAGCACTGCAACAACCATCGGCAGAACGCATGCCGTGCAGGATAATCAGCTTCTTGTAAGGCCTGTACCTTCTGTACATGGTACGGGCGCAGAAGTTGTTCCTTTAATACCAGTGCAACAGATTGACGGGAGGTGTGCATGGCATGTGCTATTGCCCGTGTGCTGGCAGATGGTGTGTCCTGAATTCGTTCCAGCACCTCTTCGTCAAAGCTCAGTGTCCGTATTGTCCTTCTCGAACCACTTGCTGGCTTCGTGACGTACATCGAACCCGTGTCCCGCAAACGGCGGTCAATGCGTGCGAACATTGTGTGTGCAGGGTGCCGTCGGTTAGGAAACCTCTGACGATACTATCTCTCCGCCTCTCTTCCATTGCTGCCTGCTGCACCATACACTAAATGCATATCGGCTAGTTCTGCCAATGTGTAGCCTTCCATGTAGCCTCTACAACTACGACAATAAACATAGCGAGTGTAACACATGCACGGTGTCTCGTACAGTCACAGAGCGTCAAAGTGGGTAGTACATAACACAAAACAACACAACAGATGTTTTCACTGGCTTGTTGTCGCCAGGTTGCCTGCCTACCCCTGTTACTTTGGTGCACCATTGCAGGTATAAGGACGCATTTCCAGACATGGGTTCCTTAATCAAATATGTTCCAAACATGCACACCTACCATCCCTATCAATTTGTAACACTTATTCTTGGCCGCCCTGTATATATATGTATATATATATATATATATATATATATATATATATATATATATATATACACACACACATCAGTTAAAACAATTTGTTTTTTTCATAAAAAATATTCAATATAAACTCTATTACTTATTTATGTATCGGCGATCAGTATTGGCAAGATGTAGGTTATGGCTGTGACGTCGGTAAGGCGTCAGCCTTTTATGCCTCGCCACGTCAAGGTAGGTGAGCGGCCATATCATTACCAGACAGGCGCTACAGCGCTACGTTAGTGCAGCGAAGTGTGACCCTGTCAACACCAAGCAAACACTCACTCACTCTCGCTCTCGGCCAGCGGCAGAGCAGTTGACTAAACATCTCATAATTAACCCAAACCATAAAGACGCCACAGTGTCTTGGCATAGTGGTAAACAATATATAGTGCTTCACACGAGTGTTTGATTTTTCAGTGTAATAATATTGTCGAAGGGTATGTGTATGTGTATTTTTCAGCGGACATTAAACAGTAGACACCGTAAATTTAATGTAAAAATTATGTGTCAATCATATTGTGATCATTTCATCCTTCACTTAGGGAAATTTCGGTTTCCCTCCCCCGCCTTCCGGCCGGCCTACCTGCCGAGCGGAAGGCGGTGGATAAGACAGTCTTCTTCCAGCGGGCCATAAGAACGGACGTGCGCGTCGTGAGTGTCGTGGTCTCGGGGGACCTCAACTTGTTGCTCCAATCACCTAGGTAAATCAATAGTCTTAATGTAATTACCTAATTACCGGAACTTTCTTTCTTGTATGCTTGTGCCCCCGAGATACGTCGTTCGCGTGTGGGAGACTCCGCCCACCACACTTTAACTCTCTCTCTCTCCTATCATCTCGCACCGAGCCACGTGCATTTTGTTCTGTGTAGGCTAGCAGGCGGCAATAGGCCTGTGCCCGCTTTAAGTTGCTAACATCATTTTTCATCTTTTGAGTGCTGATAAACGCTGTGTTATTTCTCCAGAAGTCTGACTTGTGAATTTAGCGTACCCCGTTTCCGGGGGGAACTTAAGGGTGACGCCTTAATCCGTCGACATCCACCTCGCAATATATGAGAACTTTCATACTTGAGTTATTTTCAATGATCAGTAAGGTGAATTACCTAGTGAGTACCCTACCAGCACAGCAAGTCCCCAGGATGTCCTAGGGACATCCTTTGAGGATATCCGGGTACATGCGATCCTCGGGATGTCCTAGGGATGGATATTTCGGATGTCCGAGAGCTCAGAAAAACCACGTCCCTAGGACGTCCCAAGTACCTCCTCGAAAAGTACATCTCATCCCAGGAAGATCCTTGGAGGATGAATTTGGGTCATCCTAAATTCCTCATCTGGGAAGCTCCCAGGGATGTCCTTACAGGGAGCTCCCACGGAGCTCCTCTGAGGAACTCCCTGGGATGTCCGAGCAGGAGCTCCCTGGGATGTCAGAGCAGGAGCTCCCAGGGATGTCCGAGCAGGAGCTCCCTGGGATGTCCGAGCAGGTGCTCCCTGGGATATCCGAGCAGGAGCTCCCACGGACATAGTGGATGTCTAGGCAAGTTCCTAATATGACCACTAGATAGCTCACGATATTATTTAAGTATACACGAGGTTTGATGCAATTAATTTAGAAAATAATTCATAACATTTACATATGCCTTAAGAAATTGGTAAATTTATTAATTTCGATACACATATTTTATTAGTACTGGTAGAATTTTGAAAGTTGAAGCATTTAAAAAAATGATATTACGGACGAATCGTTTATTCAAGAGATTTTAAGAGGTCACATTAACACTTATGTGTATTTGACTGTGTGTTCAATACTAAGTTTACATATCACCAAAACAAATATATTTGTTTCATTGTGTGTTGAATACTACAATTTTACTTTTGCTGCTGGAAAGAGCTGCTAGGGATGTCCCGGGGATGCATTTAATACAGGTTCCATGGAGCTCCTAGGGATGTCCCAGGGACGTGTTTAATACAGGTCCTAGGGAGCTCCTAGAGATGTCCCAGGGATGTGTTTAATACAGGTCTCAGGGAGCTCCTAGGGATGTCCCAGAGATGTGTTTAATGCAGGTCCCAGGGAGCTCCTAGGGATGTCCCAGGGATGTGTTTAATACAGGTCCCAGGGAGCTCCTAGGGATGTCCCAGGGATGTGTTTAATACAGGTCCCAGGGAGCTCCTAGGGATGTCCCAGGGATGTGTTAAATACAGGTCCCAGGGAGCTCCTGGGGATGTCCTGGGGATGCATTTAATGCAGATCCCAGAGAGGTCCTGAGGATGTCTTGGGGATGTGTTTATTACAGATCCCAGGGAGCTCCTAGGGATGTCCCAGGGATGTGTATGCCAGACATCCTAGGGATCTCCGTAGGTAGTACTTTTCCATGAACTTTTCCTACATAAAAAGGACTTGAAATGAACTTCCCTAGGACGTCCTAGGGACGACAGTTGCCACATCCTACGGACGTCCTCAGGATGTCTGTGTGCTAGTAGGGTACCTACAGGAGTGTTATTAAGTTTGTCTTTGCACGTATTGTTTATACAGTGTGCAGGCTTTATATTATTTAAAAATATATTTTGTCACTTGAAACTGTGAGTATGGCATTGTTTCTATCAATATTAATTTTATATACGTACGTTGTCGGCCTCTTGACACGCCAAAATACCACGTCAGTGTATTGACGGTCGCGTCGTTCATCTGAAACTATTTGACGGGCAACAAACAGAACCATGCTCGCTTTTTAGACGAAACGTCTTTCCACTGACGCGTAGTTCTAACGACAGGGAGAAAACACGAACCATGCTTGGCCTACTGGTCATCTTCTAGGACGAAACAATATTGCACTTATGACTCGCCACTGACACGGTGCAAGCATTTGGTTATCATCGGACGGAATGCTCGGGTATTTCCATGACTCAGCATCGCTTGCCTATCCCCTCTCTCACAGTACCGCTTCCCTTCCTCTCACGCAGCACCCTGCGACCCTAACAAGCTCAATTCCCATTTCCCACACAGGCAAGTCTTTACTAAACATTATCGCTCACTCTTTTTGATATTACGTCGATATATTTCTCTCTCACTCACTCACTCTCTCTCTCTCTGTATATATATATATATATATATATATATATATATATATATATATACAAATATGCCTATATATATATATATATATACAGGCATATTTGTTACGGGCGCCGCCTACCTGTGTGTTATGCCGGCTTTCTACTGGTGCGTGTTAGGGCGCACATCCGTTCCGCAACGTCATACCTGACATCACAGTTGGGGGGGGGGGGGCGTGGTACATCCAGCTGTGGAAAGACCTTGTTTGGTGTTTTGAAGTCAAGCTGGGAAGGATCGCCTTGGAAGCGATCCTAGGGAGACATGTGCGTGAAGTTCAAACGAGCCGCTGGGCTACCTGGTTCTGTGCAGGAAGGGATGGGCAGTGGAAATGGCTGCCACACTGAGGAGGCAAAATGTGCTTGGTACTCCCCGCACTTCCAACAACGATAGGCGACATAGCTAGAGAAGCTGTAGGGACATTTGGATTGATAGGCTTTCAAAAACTTGCAATATGTGTGAATTTATATTTAAAAAACTATACGAATACAGTTTGATGATATAATCGACCAGCAATTACTCTGTAAACATTTTCACGAAAGTTACAGTCTCTTAGATGCCAAAGTTAAAGCTTAATAAGCAAACTGACATATTATCTTTTTAAAAATGGCTGAAATTTTAATATTATATTATCTTATAGCGATTATGTGCGATTGTGAAATTTTTTTTAGAGTGGTACTGATTTTAATTTTAATCGAGCAATGATAAAGCAATTGTACTACGTTGGGTTAAACTATTTTAAGTTGTAATTTATCTTTCGTCTGTAGTCCATATTTTGGTATAAATTTTAATACTCCAGCAAAATGTTTTATTGCAGTTATAAGTGCCACTAAAAATATGCTTTTTTAACATTTCGATTACTACAAAAACTATTTGAAAACAGTAACCAATTAACATGTATTCTCTTTTGTACGACAGGCTACACTTCCACAAAGTGTTGAAGAGATTTTATGCTGTACATTTTATATTTTTGTGATGCACTTATAAAAATAGGTTCCAATAAAACTGCAGAAAAATAGAAAGAGAAATATTATTTATAAAAATAAATGCAAGAACTATCGGAATTTAAAATCTCTGAATTTTTACACATTAATTTCAAAATAGTTGATATTGCAACTCTAGTAGGTGTGAAAAAACATCGTGTGAACATTGCTGGTTACCTTTCACTTTTTTTGGGATACACCCATTACGTTCCGTCGCTGCTCCATCCTCATCTCACTTCCCCTACATCTAGAACATAAAAAAACTGCCGTAGGTATTTCAAAGAAATATTGCACGTGTGTTTACTTTATGCACAATGTTTAATATTTAAGTCCTCATAATTGTGTTGGAAAAAAAGCAAGAATTTCCCAATTAATGTATTTTATAATGTAGTGTTACTTTTGATTCGTAAAATAAGCTCAAAACACACATGAAAAATGGGCATTTAAACAGGCCTAACACAAATCTGTGCCAATCGTATTATTACACAAAAAAGAAATTGCGTTGACTTATTTAAAAAGAAACTATGCCGTTGTAATCAACATCACATAAGTTCCCAATTAACTATGTATTTTGTTGAAATTCGCTGAATTTACGGCTTTTTATTTGAGAACTATATTGGTTAGTTATATCGTGTTCCTTCGCAAAATGTAATAACTCCAGTAATGCTTATCGTTTCCCAAAAAAGTCGATCAAATCGTCGCGTGGATTCGCATGTGCTGTTAAGTACCACATAAAAAATTACTTCGTAAAAATTCCATCAAATATGAAATACGGTTTAGTTACTTCAAACTGTGGGGGAAAAAATATGTCCCCGTGTGTTAAGCTACTGTTATTTAGGTTAATATTATTTTCGCATGGTGTACATGATGGTAATATCATGCTGGCCGAATTTTCACATTTAATGCCCGTCAGTGATAGCTACAGTATTAAAAATTAAATGGTCGTTTTATTATTGCATTTTCATGCACACTACATTGAACATACTCGTACCACATTAAATTCAACTATAAATAAGTATCTTATGCGTCTACGTATGCTGATAAATTCTTAACTAACTTAGACGCCCACCTACTATCCGTGTTTTTGTGTGAGTGAGGCACGGCGCCAAGGGCGATGTTGACTGGTTCATCTGGAGCGGGATCACCTCTACCGCAATAAGACACTGAAACGGTGTGCAGTGGTATCGTAGATCACTCGTCTGACTGACACTTCCAGTGGTGACCCTGTCTTTTTATTGGTGAAAAGTTTTAAGCAAAATCTATTGCATGCTTCTAGAGGAGTTTAACACGAATCCCATGAGTAGTTTTTCAGATATAACAGGTTGAAAAAGCTGGTTTTAGCCATTTTGAAGTGTTCCGAAATGATTTTTCTAATCGTCGCGATGCTTTGAAAATTTTGAGTGTATTTTATTTTCCAACATAGACACATTGGGCGTATGCGGAATAGTTTATTAAAAAAAACGTATTTACAAACACGCTAAACAACATTTTAAGCGCGTGGTAGGCGAGGTCCCATATAGCTAAGAAAATTAAAGAACCCTCGATATTTTTGTTAAAACAAATCACCATACCCGATTCTGGTTAATGTTAATGTTTTGTATTATATGTTACCTTCTGATGAGAAATCCATGTCGTAAACTGACTACACACATCGCCTGCACCGCCCTATCTGGCAGGCCGGGGCTCTGATACACGCACAGTGGAAAGGCTATTGTCAGTTATTCGCTCCCTCACCCTGACCTTGCGCGGGCTTTCTCGTGCCAGAGGGTTGTGCGTGTTTTGACCTGCAGTGGAAATGGCCTGAGCTGTGGGTAGACACGCATCGCCTCGGAGGGTCCTCGGGTACCTGACGTCACCATGCGCGCCCAGACACACACCAGTGGAAAGCCGGCTTTAAAGGCTCAGTCGTAACGGAGCTGTAAGGGCATGCCAAGTGCTGAACTATTTATAGCATGCAATGTTTCCGCCGATCAATTTGTACTTTGGGACTCTCTTGTTTCTACTTTTTTAAGATTATTATTTTTTAAATATTATTATTGTTAGTTTAAACGAGAGCAAACATCGAAAATGTTTTCGGCAGTTTTTTTTTAATGGTATTTGCAATGACAGCTATTATTTTCAAAACAAAAAATTATACTTTTTCGTTACTTACGTAATTACCTAAAATCGTAGTACTTACTGCCTTGAAAAATTCAGCCAACATGAATACGACGATTTTTAACAAAACTGCCGAATCAGTTTTTGACGTCTGCTCTTGTTTAGGAGTAAATAATTAATGTCTCTATAAAAGTAGGAACAAGACAGCTTGGCTTTATGCGTGACCATTTAATTTTATTGGTGAAATGTCTGTAGCAAAGTTCAGTGCCGCTTCATATTACTGAAATAAATAGTTGCTATTTCAAATATCTTTGCAGCCAATGTATTCTTGTTGCACTTGTATGATAACTAATGTGTCAACTACAATTATTTTTCCCACAATTCAGTAGCTTGAAAGTTTTGTTCATGTCTGATTTTCGGTATTTCTGTAACATTTTACATCTTTTCACCACTTAAACTACAGACATTCGAAAAATTATTAAATCGCGTACTAGGTATTTATGTAAGTCTCATTTATATTCAGAAATCATCTCGATATCTCATCACGTCTATGAGGTACAGTAGATTACAGGGGCTGAGTTAGAGGCTCCCTGCAGAATTTTAAACTTTTAAATAATTCTATATTTGTACAATGTATGTTTTACTTTATAGACATGTACTGTGACTATTTTTTACAGTCGTGAAAAGTTTCTAGATGTCATAGATTATGTGTAGAGGCAGGTCAAGCTCAAATTTGCAAAAACTGTTTTATACAAGAGATGAAAACCTTCTGACTTAGAGAAATGAAATAATTTCACACTGAAAATCAGTTTCACAAGTTATGTTGAGATATTTCTGCAATGGAAATTTTTCTTTCTTAAAAAATTGCCAATATCCGGCTATTCTTTTTTAATACGGAAAATGTCAATGCTTGTTTTTATACATGTCTTCACGTAACCTGTGCCACTTCAAAGTGAATTAATTCGTTTCTTGTATAAAACAGTTTTAAGCAATTATGTGATTTGACATTTCACTATTCAAAAACTGTGATAGCTAGAACATAATCACAATGTATATCTGCAAAACAGACAGTATCTTGTAAAAAATAAAGATTCTTAAAACAATTTAAACCACTATTTGTTTCTTCAATTTACTTAAGATGTTGAATTTCAAAAAGTCATGAAACTTTTTTTTAGTGATACGTGTAGGCTTGATTTTGCAACAACCATCAATTCGATATCACAACAGGTTTTACGCTACCGGACAATTATTGAAGTTACATATTACAACTTTTCACCACCTTAATTTTTAAATTTAAAAAATATTGACAAAATCACGTAAATGCACTTTTGTAAGCTTTATGCTGAAGTAAAAAGCACCCTGACTTCTCAACTAGTTTAAGCGCTATTGAGGATTCATAGAAAAACCTTTTTCACCACATTTCTCTATTTCACCATAATTTACATATTTTGAAAAGAAAAAAAATAACCTTCTGAGTTGGTGTCTACGGTGTAAGGGAAAGCTCCTTACAAAATTTTACATATCGAGATCCAGAGGTTTGGACTGTGTGTTGACGAGTATGTGAGTGGACTGTTCATTTTATATAGAGAGATTATGTATGTACTGCCAGGGTAAATTTAACAAAATTAGAAAGAGAACATTAAAATATATTTTTCATGTATGATACGCCATTGCGTCAAAAGAAAATATAATGGATGTGTGTATGTGAAAATGGTTATGAAGTTTCAAAGCATTCTAGTAGTCAGCATCTTATTTCATGTAATGTAGGTATGAAATTTACGAGATTTAGTAATGTGTCGTATGTTTGTTGGTTTATCAAGGCTACCAAATAAGTTACTAATTCAGCAGAAGAATGAGTATGTGCAAAAAAGTAATCTTAAAAATTTAATTAATCGTAAAATATATAGCGTTTCTATAACATAAGGAAAATTGCACTATTGAAGCATATGTAAATAAATAGCTAGAAAATATTTTGCGAGCCTGAAACTCGTTCAAACAAATGAAATCGCTACGCAAATAAAAAAAAAAATTCATTATTTTGTTGACTGTGTCATATATAAGAGACCGCGGTGGGCGAAGTGACTAGAGTACTCTCCTCCCCACCAAGGTGATCCTGGTTCTATTCCCAGCGGCGTCGGTCCCCGGACTTTCGCATGTGAGAATCGTGCCGTTTGATGCTGCTCGTCGGCGGATTTTCTTGGGGATCTTATGTTTTCCCCATACTACATTCTGGCGCCGCTCCATATTCACATCACGTCATCTCTCACCAGCGCTAAAGACCTACATGTTATTGCTGACCAAAAATTATCTTCATACAGAGGAAATTACGTTCCAATAAGTGGCTGAATAGAGAATACTCTAACTGAAAGTTTTTTAAACCAATTAAATCGCAAAGAAAACACCGGTACTTAAATTAAAACAATATTTTAAAAACTTCACAGTCTTTTAAGTGTGTTGAAATGTGACTTTATAAGGCTGTACTAACTTCGTCGTCAAAAGTTAAAGTTTGCTACGGTTTTTATGGGCGGATAACATTTTGGGAAGCTGCTGATTGGCTATAGATCACATGATTAACCAACCCACAGATGAAAGGTGGGTGACTGTGATGAGTTATTTATCTCCATCTTTAGCTTTATAAGCCATTTAAGAAGTGGTATGCCATTAGTTTTTTTGTTTAATTCAATGTTGACTGTGTACTATCTGCGCCGGGATCCTAGTATCTGAGATTACAGGGTGTGAAGACCCGGGAAGTAACATGCGAGGTAGAAGAATCGCTTTTACTATACAATTCAAGAAAATATTTGTACTTTGAACGACTTACCGGGAAGCAACGTTTTAAGATGAACACCTTACAACAAGTAGCCCACATTACATATTTAATCCCATGCTACTGAATAATATGTGCTAAATCTTCATAGAAAATATACATAAACATTTCGTATTTATAATAGAAATACCAAATGTTTATGTATATTATTACGAAGCTAACCTTATAACGTTATTTCCTTTAAGATTGAAAGCACATCTTTTTATCATTAACATCATAGTATTTTCGTGACGGACATACTAAGCGTGAAGTTTTCAAAACTATTAAAATACACTTTTAATGAAATTTATAGTAAGATATACTATTTACCCTACTTTTCACTTTACATCTTAGTATTACACAGATTCTTGGTTATTAACGAAGCTTGCTTTGCACAGCACCGAATGCTGTTGTAGCAATTAATACGCCGCAAGGATGTTGTCATTATATAATATTTCGCTTACGCATAAATTGTGGACTGATTGCTTAAATTACGGTGTGTAATGGCCTGGTTTTATTTTTTCTAACATAAATAAATTTTTTCGTTGGCTAGGCTATAACGATTGTGTAAAAAAACCACTATTTAAGCAAGTATAATATTAGCATGTCTAAATGCGAAAAAGTGTACCATTTTACACCTTGAAACCCCAAATTTTCCCGGCAGAGCTCCACCGGATCCCCCGCATTATTGACTGGTTCAGGGTTCCAAGATCTACCCTCCTAATTTCGAAACGTTCATACGCCCCTGGCCACTTTATTAGTTTTTTTAATTGTAAAACATGTGTCACTTGTTTTGTAACTGAATCGCGGTTTTGTTGTTTGTATTTCTTTAACCAAAGAAACACTTTTGAAAATGTAAGTAACATCAGCATAAGTGCAAATTTTTCATTGCGTGCTGGTATGTTTTTGCTGTAAACTATTTGTGATGTAGCTTGTGGTAGTTCGGCCAGGGGCAACAAGTAAATAATTAAGAAAACGATAGTGTGTTCCTTGCAATTTGAAAATCGGATAATGATTAGAGACAGGAAAAATTCACAGATTCACTGACCTACGTACTAGCCTCAAAGAATATCTGCATACTCAAGGCTGCTCGCTAACACAGTGATTTCAAATGTTTGGGCCTGTATTAAATTGCTTCTGTATTACTGGTTCAGCATCCTCTAGCCAGTGTCAACTAAGTCAATAGTCAATCATTTAAGTGACCCGAACTTAAAGATGTTCAAAACACCGACATAGTGGTAGATACAGGAATTGGTTGGGGAGGGAGGCGCTGTGGCTGAACGTATTATTATTATGTGTATATGTATGGCTTGTCTCTACGGTTTTTAACCTCCATGAGGTAGTGCCGAAATTGACCATATCTTTGCCACTCCCTCCAGAAAATTCTGTATCCGCCAGTGCACATGCACGTGGTTTACTTACAGGTATTGCTGCGAAAATCTAGTTAATTGGTGTCCAGCAGACGTGTTGATGAGCGGGGTGTGAAGGGGTGGTGCGATAGGAAGAGAGCGAGCGAACGCTTGTGAGGGGAGGAAGTGCTGACTCGAGGCGGGTGGCCGAGTATTTCCGATGATACCCGAATGCTTGTACTGTGTTGGCAGCTAGACACTTCTGTTAGTGTCTATGTGTATGTGTGTGTGTGTACTACGCATGCACAAATTGTTCATGTTTAGGTCATTCGGGATAAAGTGAGCACTAAAATTTTAACCTTGGGAAAATATCACTAGCCGTTACTGCATATAGTTTAACATTAACTATAGTTGCCTTACTGCTTGTATGGTTGGCAGAGAAATATCGCCATATAGTCCCGAGTGTTTTCCCATTTAAATTCAACAATAGAGGAATAAAATCAACCAAAATCGACAAAAATGTATTTCATGTAATTAGTAAACCATTTTTTATTAAAACTATATAGATTCATACTGACTTTACAATTTCTTTTACACGCGCAAGGATCAAGTGACGTGTCCAGAGAGGTTAGACATGTACCATTGTTAGCCATTTCGTGCGGAAATATATGAATTAAGTTATCTGAAAATAGAACTTTAACAGGGCTTTTTTGAGTGCTCACTTTAACCCGAACTAGGGTAATTGTGTTCAATGTTGACGTGTGCGCAACCGCCCACACAATTCCAACGACCGTTCGCGGCCTTCTTATAGCGATACCAGCCAGGATGGCCAGCATCGTCGGTGGCTAGCTGAGCGTAAGGAACGCACCCTAGAGTTACCCCAAGCCAGCCAAGTCAACTGAGCAGGTTACATTAATGCGACATCCGCCCACGTGGTAGCTAACTGACCAAAACAGCTAATTACACATGTAACAAGGAAACCACCACCACCGCAACGTGAAGCAGCAATTAATTTGCAAGGGACATTGGTAGTTTCGTCAGGCATGACACCGTCGCGGATCCCGAGGTGTGTACTCGTCGAAGCACGTGCAACCCTAACTTCCAGTGCGGGCGGAAGGCAAAGAAACCCATATATCATAAAACACAGCATAATTTTAGAGAGTTAATGCAGCATCCAAACGTGTGTTTGCTATGTTCCCAAAAATGTATGAGTAATAACGTTCAACGGCTCTAAATCACGGAGCGCGACCCAGGGTGACAACCTGGCAGAACTAAAGACCGCCAAATGTGTCAACACACATTTTTGTTCAAAGTAGCAGTATAGTTATTTTTATAGGGTATTATGTGTGCATGCAGTGTTTAATGTGCAAACAGTGTCAGCTCGGACT
>PNEQ01042840.1:24938-42992 GCA_003012365.1 Medauroidea extradentata | reverse complement strand
CATTATTGATCTCTTAATTACTACACATCTATTACACTGTAACAACTAGCAAAGCCATTGGCTGGACCCCTCCCCTCGTGACCAGCTAGGGAGGTGGTTCGAGCGGGGGTGGGGTGAGGCCCCAAGACACACTATGCACCTGCTCGTCTCTCCCTCGTCTTCACAAGGACAAAAATATATACAATTTCTTAATTTTAACGTAAAACTTGGTGTAGTAATGGTATTTCGATGAGAACTATTGCAATGTGATCGTGATACAATGACGACGAGAATGAATGGTCGCAAGACATAGTTATTATTGCACATTAATTTATGATGGTTGACACTGATGACTATTTAATATACTAAATCGGGGTGGCGACCATATGGGCCTGTCACAATTGTTAGAAAAAAATTCCATGAAATTACGGAAAAGTACTGGCAAAAAATTATCCAGAAATATTTGTAAATTAACGGATACTCAGTTTTTCTTGATAACGGAACCCTCTGTAAAATAACGGATAATCCGTTTTCCGCAAAAAATATTTAAATTTCTGTAATCTACTAGCACTACACTTTCTAGAAATACTACATCTATGTGTTATCGAGATTCTGACGCACTATTTATTAACCTGAAATTTTTTTCGAAGTTCCTTGGATTCGAACCCACGACCTTATAATTGCCAGGCAGGAGCTCTAACCATTTTTTTACATAAGAGTAAATGTTTGGTGCAGTGGCGATGCGGAAGCTTCCGCACCATCACTGCACCAAACATTCCCCCCTTTAATGTGACTTAATTTGAGTGACCCCAGTACTTTTCATGAGACAATGTGTATAGTGACAATTTTTGAGACCCAAATGGACAAACACAAATTTTCACCCAGCCAGACCTGGGAATCGAACCCAGAACCCGCCGCACCAAAGCCGGCCGCTCAACCAACTGAGTCACGGGGGGTCGGCTCCATTGAACCACGGTGACAATTTATGGGTAAATGAGTTCCATGCAGTGGTAAGATATCAACTTTATAAGAGACAACTTTTGTATTTGACATACAGGATTCATAGTGATTATTAATACCACTTTTCTAAGAAACACAGTAAAATATGCTTTAAAATTGTAGAAACATATTTTCATGAATTTATGGAAAGTTACGGTCAAACATCCGTAAACTGGCAATGACACATTTCCGTAAACAAAATATTACGGAACCCACTTCCGTAAAATTACAGTACTTTTCTGTAAATATTTCCGTGAATTTACGGAAATTTTTAACAGTGCAGGTTTGTGGGCTTCAAAATAATTCTTCCAATGTGCGTTGTGTCTTGAAAGTCACGTTTACAAGTAGTCTGAAGTATATATATATATATATATATATATATATATATATATATATATATATATATATATATATATATATGTGTGTGTAAGAATTGTGGACACTTGTGTATTGGTCTTTGAAAAGAAAAAAAAAACTCCGAACACACTGCACGCTATTGGAGCGCCAGTCATACTGGCAATGTGTCTGTATATAGGCAGTTCGGAATAAAGTGAGTACTCAAAAAAGCCTTGCTTAATTTCTATTTTCAGCTAATTCGTGTCTTTCTGCGCGTAACGACTAACGACTGGAAATGTCCAACCTCTCTGGACACGTCACTTGGTGTTTCCGCTTGGAAGATAAATTGTGCAGTCTGAAGTAACATATAGACAGTTTGATAAAAAATTATTTAATTATATAGAACACAAATATGTCGAATTTGTTTGGTTTTATTTTCGTACTGTTTTATTTAAATAAAATAACTACATTCGGTAATTCGCTACCAACCGTACAACGAATAAGGTAACTACTGTTCATGTAAAATTACCAAGTAGCTGCTAGTAATTTTTTTTCCAAAGGTCAAATATTTAGTGCTCATTTTATTCCGAATGACCTTTAAAAACGTTACATGTAACGAATAGGCGTGTATTTTTGGGTTAAACTGGTACTAGAAGTTATTTAGTGTATATTACGCGGTGAGAGTAAGTTCATATAATGAATTATAAATTACCTTACTTATTTTACAGTTGCTTATAAATAGCGACAGGAAAATTTCGCGAATTCAATGACCTACAGGTTAGAATCAACTATCCTATGCACACTCAAGTCCCGACCATTTGTCCACTAGCTGATACTCAGTGGAACAGCAGACAATGAACGAATAGACAGGGCTTGAGTATGCATAGGATATTTGATTCTAGCATGCAGGTCATTGAACTCGCGAAAGTTTCCTGTCCCTACTTGTTAATATATCGAATACAGTGTGGGAATGAAAGGTAAGGTTATGTATCTACTTAAATCTTTTCAAATAAATTATACCAGTTTTTAAATCAGGAAGAAATTAAGAACATTTCATCATAATTAATAACACGGGCTTAACGAGTTATACACGGGAACTTACAGTGAGTTGGAGAATAATGTTTTAAACCTATATAATGTCTATTTAGGTTAGACGGTGTGTGTTAATTGTCTACGGCGATGGCTTGTTCAAAATTAAGCCGATATTGCGTTTACACTTTGTTCGTAAATTGAGTAAAGTGAGAAAAATGCTAGCCAGGAAATTGCTTTTAGAAATACATATCTTTATATAACAAATAAATACGTGTTAAACAAAGAATCACTGAACAGAAATTAATGAAAGATCGTTATTTGTTTGATTTTATTTTATACAACGCAGTTTACAAGTCAACTTTCAGGGTAACATTACGCACTTTCTCAGAGATACGCACGTGCGGAAAAATTGACGCACTATTTTTTAGAGTGTAGCACATGACGAAAACTTGCCGGAGTGCGGCAACCACAAGCCGCCCACAGAGGCGGAGATGGCACCGACTGATAAGCCGAGATGGCGGATGACGTCACCTTGGTCCAAGGACACAAACACGTGCTGCCATTCACGGAGCAGAGCAGAGAGGCAGGGCTGTTACTGCACGGGGGCTGAGAACCACGAGACCGTTATGTGCCGGCTCAGTGCGTGACTTTGTGTGCCGGTTGTTTACCCGCAGTCCACCGTGCGCGATTTTACCCCACACCGTATCACGCACAACGCACCGGAGTGAGCTCTCCCGCTGCAGAACCACCGCGCGTACAGAAGACAAGCCCTCGCAAGCGGCATAGCGGCCGCTGCATGGTTACTCATAGGTAGAGACATGAACTTTTCGCGAAAAGAATTTTGCCCCACTTTGTTCCAGTGCCTTATGTGCACGTCTGCAGTTCTGCTTCATAGATATTGGCAGCGTGCCTTTGAACTGTGACGTTTCTCATTTGACTGTATCAATCATAATAAGGTTACTGTAACACCGCACGTCTGTGATTTGCGTGTAAAACCCCACGACACACGAATGTCAAAACATCCAATCTCTGACCGTGAAGCAAGTCTGCAGACGTGCACACAAGTCACTGACACAAAGTGAGGCAAATTTCTTTTCGCGAAAATTTCATGTCTCTACTCATAGGTAGAGGCACGATTATTTCGCGTATTGATTCTAGGTCAGGTTGAACGTCAATAACGTATACTTTACTCCTCCTTCTGTGATTAGACGACACCTGTTTCAACACATCTTTGACGACTGCAAGCCAGTGATAAACAAGGAAACAAGTCGTAATGGTAACACGTGTTACGGTTACAAGCCAATGAATATTTGACTTTGGCCAGTGTGTGTATAGGTCTGAGAAGTCTGGGCTGTTGCCAAATTAATACGCGAAATACTCGTGCCTCTACTCATAGGTAGAGATGATGGTATATTGTGAAAAATTTTTGTGCCAACATAGCCTTGAAAAAACTGTGGTTTCTTGCAACACGTATGTTTGGGTGTTATACGTCTGACACAACGTAGCTGTCTGCAGACCAATAGTAGGCAGCAAATGTTACAATACGGGATTCTTATTGGCTTAGTCAAATAGGGCAACAGCTCTACGTACAAGCGAAAGCCAGTCATCGTTTCATTAGCTGGACGTACGTTGAAATCCAGCAAACAGTCAACTATTCCCGCGATAACCCATCATTAGAGATCCCTGTTTTTAGCAAAAATAATTTTGCCCCTCTTTGTTTCGGTGGCTTAGGTGCGCATCTGTAGTTATGCTTCGTGGTCAGTTATTGGGTACTTTAAATCTTGCGATCCTTGGGATTCTAGCGGCAAATCACAGACGTGTGGTGTTGCAGGAACGTTATTGTAATTGGCTCAGTCAAATGAGATACGGCTCTTCACACAGACACGCTGCCAGTAACCATGAAGCAGAACTGCAGATGTGCACGTAAGTCACAGAAACAAACTGGGGCAGAATTCTTTTCGTGAAAAAACAGGGGTTCCTAACCATCATCTCTACTCGTAGGTAGAGACAGGAAAAATTCGTCGCGGGTTCACTGCCATGTAGGCTAGTCTTCAATAATATATGTGTAGTCAAACGGACAACATATGCTCATTGGCTACTTGCTGCAACAGTCATACCACATGGTTGGACCTGCATTTAGTTACTGTTTTACTATTGGTTCAGCTCTCTACAGGATGTGTCAAGTTAAGAACCAATTGCTAGAGACATGCAAAATTCGCGTTATCTTTCGGTAGCAGACTAAACTTCACTTTACTATACACAACAGAGCATAATCTGCGATTCAATTGGCCATGAACTTTTATGTGTTGTAATTTACGTGTGTTACGTCTTTACAGATATTGGCCAAGCATTCTACGCGGCAAGTCACGGCAATATCGGCCAACGGGAGACGTCGAACGATCCTATAGTCACTTGGAGTCTAGTCAGTTGTCAGAAAATAACGCGAATTTTGCATGTCTCTACCAATTGCGAAAGTGACATGAATTTACAAGTATTTGAAATCTAGCTTGTGACCAAACAAAAAATAACTCAATTTTTTCAGGTTTTTACTCATAGGTAGAGATGATGTTGCAGTAAACGACAGCGTTTTGAAGGGTATGTTGTTACAAAACATTTTCGCGATATACCATCATCTCTACTCATAGGCCAGGAAGCTAAGATCATTTGAGGCCCGAACCGCTATCTAAAATTTGTTCAAAGCTGTATTTTGGCACACTTACAGAGTCGAATATGCTTAGTATCATATCAAAACCCCTTCATTCTTGCTGGTCAGCAAAATCTGCTCGATAAAGAACCAACGTTTAAGGCCTTGTTACGGAGTTTTGCAGTGATTTCGAAAATATTTTTTTTATTGCTACCTAATTCTCATATCAAAATTTCGCTGCACAGTTTTGACACTTATATGTTATAATTTGTAACTGAATTTTTTTGTAGAATTATACTGAACGGTTTTTAGATTTCATTACCCAAAGTACCACGTTTTTCGTCGTGAAAGTAAGCAAAAATGAAGGAAATTATTTTTTTGCTGGCGAATTGTACATTATTTTATAAAACGCATCCACAGTATTGTGGATCGTGTGATTGCACATTGACTCAAATTTTTTCAAAACTTTTGGTCAAAAAATATTTGAGTTATTGGCACCAGTCTGAAAAAACTCGGGAACAAGCCCTTAATTGATTCGATATTCCACCGAGCGCAGTGGAGCAGTGGTAAAACACTCGCCTCGCGTTCGGGAGGATGTATGTTCGCTCCCCGGCTCCGGCCATCCTGATTTCGGTTTTTCAGGGTTTTCCGAAATCGCTCCAGGCGAATGCTGGGATGGTTTCTTCAACAGACCCTGGCCGATTCCTACCCCCACCCCCCCCCCCCCCCCCGTCCTCCTCTACCAAGGCCTTGTGCTGTTCGAGGGCACGTAAAATGACCAAATGAAATATGAAATAAAATAAATAAAAAATTAAGTCGAAGCCTTAGTCTACTCAATGGGTAGAGACACTGAAAAATCGCGAAAATGTTTAGCATAGTCTCTAATAAACTATACTATATTAACTGTGACAGGTGTGAACAGTTTTGTGGCGAATCACACACGCTGTGTGTTCAAGCTGTACCGTTCTAACTGGGCCTGTTGTAGAGAGAAACAATGCCTCAAATTAACGATAGCCAACATAGATACAAAACATTCAGGGTTATATACAGCATGTTGGACTCTAGCAAACAATCAACTTTTCCCGCGATTTTCCAGTGTCTCTAGGTATGGGTTTAATTATTTTATATTGATTTATTTTTATTTGTTAATTTTTTTCATTTTGGGTAGAAAAGTGTGATATTGGCGATTATATTGTGAATTATATTTATCTTGCTCTACAGTACAAGCATAGCTTGAACATAACTATAGGGCTATGTACTTTGGCGAAAATAAATTTGCCTCAGTATGTTTCAATGTCTTACGTGCACATCTGCAGTTATGCTTCATAGTTAATGATTGGGTGTTTTAACTCTCGCGTCTATTAGGGTTCTACCCGCAAATCACAGAGGACCGGCGATGCAGTAACCTTGTTCTGATTGGCTCAGTCAATTGAGAGACGTCACTTAACAATGACACACTGCCAATAACCATGAAGCACAGCTGCAGATGTGTAAGTAAGGCATCGAAACAAACTGCGGCGCAATTTATTTTCCCGGAAAGTTTGGCACTACTGCATATTACGCATATTTAGGCAGAAATCAGTAAGGAAAACAAAATTTTTCTCGGCTGATTGCGACATAAATTAATGTAAAAAGTTTAAACTGCGGTGCTTGTATTGTAGCGCAAGGTATATAGAATTTACACTAGTCGCAATTTTTAACACTTCTCTTCTCAGAATTTAGAAAAGCGAAAAGTAAAATAATTCAACACACGGGATGAGATCCCACATTAAGGCGGTCGCCCTCTTTCTTCTTTTGCCCGTATTCGAAAACTAAGAACAGGGAAACATATGCAGTAGACTGTACACGTATCCTTTCAAATAAGATATGCCTACCCTTGCACTTGATGAGAAAAACCGGGACGATAAGTCTAAATTGATACAAAAAAATATTTTCTCGAAAAAAAAAATTGAATAGTTCAGTGTGAACAGTGAATGAATTTATATTTGTTTCTCAGATCGTATGTTAGTGGAGACGAGTTAATGCTATTTTACTGGGTTTAGCTTTTATTGGGAAAATAACAACCGAACTCGAAAAACACAACTATAGAAACAAGCGTTAAGACTTTGAACTACACTTCCCACAAATAAAATAGTGAAGCACTGTACGTCAGCTGATTAGCTTGCTCGGAGAGGCGATAATACATTACATACGTCTGTCAACGGCAACCTTACCACTCCCGCCTCACATACACAAATGTAGTCTATCTACGGAGGCCCCTTAACCTTGGAAGCGAATGAGGTTAATATATGCAGTGGCCTGCCTCCCAGAAGGTCGAATGGCCACTTGGAATGCTCGTCGCAACGTATGGAAATTCACACTCAACATCAGAAGACAATAGGCGTTTACGAAAAGTAACCCACTAAAATTAGCTACACAGAAAAAAACCTTTTCTTCACAACAAATAAATGTATTTGTTTGAGGATATTTACCTAGCGGTAAAGAAATGTTGCCTTACAGCAGAGTAATATTGGAAAAATTTACGTTTGACTTTACCAAATTTTTTCTTTCGAATTTTTTTGAAAATTATTTAAGTTTCTTTGTAGCAAATATACTATTTTTTTTCAACATAAAGTTTGTGTTGAAAATATGCCTACTTCACTATAATATGTTTATTTATATAAATAAATAAATTTATTGAACCCAATAGCGAGTAATATGCGAGGAACGAATTCTACAGTAATGCACATATGTTGCCGCAACAAAACTGCCACGTGTGCTCGAAGTGTATATTACAGTATGTTAATACCGCTTTCCTGAAATACGACCGCTGAATTTATATGAAAGAATTACGTGGCAACTTGCAGGATGAAGTTGGTTTGGGGAGCGGAGCTGTACACTTTGAGTTTTTCCTTCTGAAGTGTTAATTTGTATGTTAAATTTTTATACTAAGCGTTTAACATAAAAAAATTGGAAACAAATTTTAGCGTAACAATATTCCTATTTAAATTTCACGTGGAATGATTTTGTCTGAAATAGGTACTTTAGAACTGATTCACTGAGATTAGTTATTTTTATGACAGATTGCCTGTTTGATCTCATTTTCTGCACATTTATTAGGTAGAGCCTTTAAGATGTGCAAGTTTATATATATATATATATATATATATATATATATATATATAATTTATTTTACTGATTTTTGTGACACTCAACAGCCGAGGCCAATAACACGGTGACACATACAAAATTTAAAAAAAAAAGTATATTATATTGGAAACGCCATACTAACATGTGACTACACACAGAAAAGAAAAATACACAAGGTACCCAAACACGTAAATAGACGGCACAGACACGATAAGTATTAACAAGAAAAGGAAAGAAGAAAATGTACCACGACAATTACCAATAGCCGGTCTAGGCCTAGTGTAACTGTTTGTAAAGAAAAACAAATTGAACTTTTATAATGTCTTAATAAATTTCGGAATGTGATTTTCTTTCCATTAAAGAGATCAAAGTAAGAAAATGATTTATTGTGCATTAGAACACACTGTTTTACTATGTAAATTTCTTTATTAACTATACTGAAAGTACCAATAACATACTTCTATGGTTGTAATTTGGAACTCTATTAGTATGGCGAATCTGACAGTAATTACTTCCGTCTTGGAATTATTCGCGCATTAAATTTACTTATTATTTCATCACAAATTTCTTTGGCCATAAGGATCTAATAGAACCGAAACAATTCGCAGGTTCAACTCACCCACGGTCGTAGAAGAACAGGTCTGGACACTCGCCTGGAAACTTGACCCCCTTGTTGTTTGGCTGTAGTTCACCAAGTTACTGAGAATATTGTGTTTCATTGGCGCTTCAGTTAGGGCGATCGGACTCAAAATCCGCCCACTTCCTTTCCACTAAGATAAACAATTTACCAAAACGTATTTTTTTTTATCAATTTATGGAATACTCCTTTCGCTCACAAATTTAAGAAAAGGCTCCATCAATATTTATTTACTTTATAAATTTAACAATGGAAGGAAGGGGGCGGAGTTTGAGTCCGACCGCCCTAACTGCAGCGCCAATAAAACACCATATTCTCGGTAACGTGACGAACTACAGCCAAACAACGAGGGGGTCAAGCAAAATACATTGGTAGATAGGCGAGTGTCCAGACCTGTTCTTCTACGACCGTGCACTCACCTATAGGCAAAAGACTAGGAGTTTTCGCGAATTAGGTTGAGAAGTAAAATTTCCAAACTCCTATGCACGTTAATTACTTTCGCGATTAGTTTTCAGATTCTGAAACTCTTACTCGAGGACTGTGAATCAATGGCTAGAGACCTGAACAATTCGCGTTTTCGTTTTGGCACAAGCTAGAATTCAAATATCTGTAAATTCGTGTTACTTTCTCAATTGGTTCTTGACTTCTTTGACACCGCATGCAGAGCGCTGAGCCTAAATGTCAAGAATCAACTAAATGCAAGTCCAATTATGTGATATTACTTGGGCTAGGAATATTTCGCGAGTTCAAAGACCAACATGATAGAATCTATTACACTGTGTATACCGAAGCCCTACTACTTGTCCATTACCTGCTACTCATTCAGACAGCAGACATTGAACGAATAGACGGGTATGCATAGGACATTGCATTCTAGCATGCAGGTCATTGAACTCGTGAATTTTTCCTAGCCCTAGATATTACTGTGTCAGCGAGCAGCCAATGAGCAGCTGTTGTATGCTAGCGTACACATATATTCTTGGAGGCTAGCCTACGGGTCAGTGACCGGCGAATTATTTCTGTCTCTACCAATAGCAGAGCTGTATGAAAACACGGACTCCCGTGCTACAGTTTCAATTGTTGAAATACTCACTTACTGAACCATCAGGCTGGACTCCACAGTCCTGTGTAAACTATGTCCTCAGCTACTTGTACATTGTCTGCTGCTACAGTGAGTGTACAGTTGTACATGTGACAAGGTAGCGTGGCAGTCAGTGAGTGTTTACATGCAGGTCTGCTATTGGTTTACAGTTCCCAGGGTAGAGCTTCAGTAACAGTGCCCCAATCGCGAACGTAGTTAACGTGTACAGGAGTTTGAAATCTAACGTCTTCTCAAATGAATTCGGGAAATTCCCGGGCCGCTAACTATATGACGAAACCAATTTTCGAATGCCCAATGGACGACTTGAAGTACACGCCCCCTGACGTCACCGCAGGGGAAAAGTATTGTGGGAAACAAAGCTTGTTACAAACACGCTGATTTGTTAGTTGGTAATTGCAGAAAGCAAAAATTTTGCGCATTCATAGATTTGCACGCAAGGGTAAAAAATATTAGTTTCAATTTCATGGTTAAGATACGCAAATACATAAATTAATGTTTACCTGAAAAAACGGCAAATTCCAAACAAATAATCTGTTTTCTTGACGTACATCTCGTCTGGGACATGTGAAGCCAAACAGCTAAATGAAGGTTATGTTCGGCTGCGGTATCCATGGAGATAAGAATTGTATCCCACACCTGACTGAAGCTCCGCCTCTTTTCAAGTCGTCTATTACTTGAGATAAAAACAGTTCCTGCAAAGGCCGCACCCTGCTAGAAAGTTCCAGGAATCGTCTCGGATAGAGGACCCGGCAGAGAAAGTCCTATTTTCTAAAGTTGCTCCACTTAAACTGGCTATTATTCCGCATACGGGCAGGTACGTTAACGAAGTCTAGCCAGGGCGACGTTGCAGCATCTGCAATCTGAGCAGGCTGCTGCTGCTGTTGCCAACTTGACGAACATAAACCGCTCACAAGTGTTTCACGATCAATTCAGCTCTTGTGAACTGTGTTTCCATAACGTCATGTCTAAATTTAAAAAGTTTTATTTGGGGAAATTACATGTTATCTAATGTGTAAAAAATTAGGTCCCCTAGTTTTAGCATAGTCACCTATAAAATTTTGTATTTCTAAAAAAATTGTTGATATATATTTTTTTAATTTTCATTTCAAAATTCCGCATTTTTTATTAAATACAAAAGTTTTTTTTTTTTTTGTTTTCATATATGTCAAATCATAGCCTACAACATTGTTATACACTGTGAATTTCTTCGGTTTGGTATGTCGGTTTTAGTGGAATACTTAAAACCGTAAAGTGCAAAGTTTGACGTTTACGGCTCATTACGCAAAAACTATGAGAGATACAAAAAAATATCTGGTACAAATATAAAAATAAATAAAGACCATGAAAACTGAGGTGAAGCGCGCCCCATTGAAACAAATTGTTTTGGGCATACGCCACTGCAGCAAGCCTGGAACGTACAAAGCACGTCCAGCTAGGTTGCCACCGTTTTCGGGGGAAAAAAATAAAAAATAAAAAAAAAAACTATAAAGCAACAATCCAAGACAGTTAAGTTAGCCAGTTAATGAGCAAAATTTTACCCAGAATGAAGTACGGTATTTGTTAAGCGTAATCTCCTGGGCCGCAAATAAATGTACGAGATTTCGGCGTTAGCGATTGTTCTTTAGAAATACGTTCTTCCGAAGAGTTTTTTTTTTTGGTTTGAAAGTTGGAAGTATTGTCTACTGTTTTTTATACAAATTTACTTCGAGAAATCTACGATTTTTATTTTCAACTGATGTTTTTAGCGCTATGTTATGTACCTATCCCTGTTAATTATTTATTTTAGTCCGAGCCATTACTTGATTTTGACCGACCTAAGGTAATTCTACTGCAGGTTGGGAAAAAAAAAAACGTGTTTTCTAATGGAAGAGTTTGGCGCAGGGAAAAATTCTGCCGCTAGGTTCGCTACTATCGCTAGCGAGTATAATAAAATACGAGACCTTAACAAAATAGAGAAGTTATTAATATAGTTTTAAAGTTAAAAACGAACCAATGTCGTCTTTTAAATATTATCAACTTCATGCAACTTAAAATGCACTAAAACTCTGCGAAATTTTCTATAAAAAATTTGGGCTAGTAAAATGTGATTGGTCACCTATACCAGCTCTCAAACGGCAGAAATTTTCCCTGTGCCAAAATTTTAACATTGATCTTTCCACCTGTAATAGAAGTAACCTTAACCGGTCGTTAAATTATTTTGAGCTGTGTCTGTAAACCCCAATGGCTCACAGTAAAACGAGGCGAGAGCTGAGGACAGAACGTCCTGGCCGGGTAACGTGAAAACTGCTGAAATTTTTCTTTCGGCCATTTTGCACTCAGTTTTAATATTTTCAACATCAAAACTTCCCCGAAACTAAAATCCAGTGTAAACGTTGCACCACTCCCAAAACTTAATCTTCGGCCCCAACAAAATACAGTTTTTGAATACTATAAGTCTAGGGCAGTGCTCAGTTTAATGTGAACAGACTATAGTATACCGTGCACGGCAAGATGGCGGCGGGCGGCTGGACGGTCCACATTGGCGATGCATGCCGCGGAAGTTTGACGCATCACCGAATACTGCCGCTGCGATGCGCTCTCTGCCTTTGCCGCGCTATTTCCCAGTGCTGCCAATCTCTGCTTGTAGAGTTCCCTCGCTGCGTGTCGCCTCTTTCGGCGAGACGGCAAAAATAACCTACGTCACAGTGCATAATACTACATTCTAACTATATGAGTGCAGCTAGCTCATTGATATTGCAATCAAAATTAATCAGTGAAAAAAAAATTTAGTTTTTAGAAAATTCCAAATGTTGAATTTGTGTGCTGTATTCATTTAAGAGGGCGTACCCATAATTCAGCGCAAATATGTTTAAAATTGTAGGTTTACCGAAGGCAATTTGAAAAGGGGGGGAAAAAAAAAATATCATATACAATAGTTTTTGCCAACTTTATGAGCAAATGTTTTTCTCGAGTAACGTATTTCTAAAGAACAATCTCTAACGCCGATATCTCGTGCATTTAATTGCGGCGCAAGAGATCACGCTTCACAAATGCATAATTATTTGGCAGATGTGTGCTCATAAAGTTGGCAAACATAATTAGCTGACACGCCATTTTTTGCAATGGTGTACGTTCAAAATACTTATTTAGTCCCCATTGCAAGACTCGTTCAAAAATACCATCATAGTTGTGTTTGTTGTTTTGTAGTTTTTCCACACTGTCTTTTACAAATGTGTAGATTTCAATTGGTGTTCTTAGAAATTGTTTATCTACCACACGCTGTTAATAATTGGGATAGGCGTAAGCTGTTCAAGTTTACTATGCCAGTCGGCTTGAATACCGTCATGGCAAGAAAAATATTCAAAATTTGTTTCACGGTATTCGCTGGCGTAAGTAAAGTTTTGATTTCAGAGAAATATGTGCACTGTCATCATGGCCGGGACTGGCCCAGGGGGGGATTGGCACGTGCCCCCTTCCCAAATTATTTAGGGGGTGTGTCCCCCTCTTCCAAATTAAATTAATACATATATTAATAAAATATTAATATTCCAACCAGAGGTATATTTAATGTTTATTTTTGAAAACTACCTAAATAACGCCCATTTCGTACGTCGAAAATAGCAATTTTCCCGGGGTGGACCCCTGTAACCCCCCTCGATTTAAATGTATGATCGGCATATCAGCCGCTGGGTATACCTCCTCGCCCCGCCACCACCGGAAGAGTAACTGCCGCGCGCACCAAAGACTGTCATTATTACGTACATGTAGTTTCGTATTCATTAACAAGTGAAGGAAAACACAAATATGCTGGAAGGTAAAGGGTTTCAAAAGTGCAAACTTCAGCGTACATAGCGTACATTAGTGTTTCAATCATAGCCGTCTTTAGTAGAAGGCAGCGGCCTTAGATCTGGCAACCCTGCACACAAGGGTCATTATAACACTTTTTTTAGCTCTCTAAAGGCAATGGCTGTACCATTCGTTATTCTGCCCTACATACCGGCGAATCAGGGGAAGCTATTGCCGTTGGCGAGACAAAATAAGTGTTAAAATGACCCTTCCTGACAGGGTTGCCAGATATAAGGCCGCGGCCTTCTAGTAAAGACGGCCATGGCTTCAATAAACGATGCCTAAAATATTTACGAGTCCCGCATTGCTTTACAAAATTACGGAAATTCAAGAATTCATTTTAGGACGAGATGCTTGGTTACCATCTCGCCTGTCCGCAGTCCAAAATGCCACGAGGAACCAACTTGACGAGGTCTTGGCGTATCCAAACTCTACGAAACTGCACAGTGGAGAGTCCTTAGGCTATTTACCCGAGCTACGAGTTAATTGCGAACATTTTGTGTAAATGCTATACGTGCACATTGGCATATCTGCTTCATGGCTATTGACGGCGCGTATTTGTTCAGACACGTCTCTCAACTGACTGCACCAATCAGAATAAGGGTTATTGTGACGCTATACGTCTGTGGTTTGTCAGTAAAACCACAAGACAAGTGAGAGTTTAAAACAGGGCCGGCCAATCTTTTTGGAGCTACGACCAAAAGAGTTTAACCAAATCACGTCGCGGGCCACGATAGATAACTTTCAAATTTACTACTTTACATGAGCTCACAATTTAGTTAATTTCGTATGTTGCAATGTATTCTCAGTTATTATTAAGCTAAACTACTATTTTACGGTTTAAATTTGGACGACAAAAAATGTTTAGGAATTGCGTTTGAGTTCATTTGAGTTCCCCTCTCGTTATCTAGGGGGGAAAAGTACATAATTCGTGATTTTATACCATTGTTGAGAAACACTGACTTGTTTTAATTGCCAGTATAAGTAATTTTAAAGTGTTTTGAAAATGTTTCAGATTTTGGCTTGCCATTGTGTTGGCCGTCCCTGCTAAACCATCCAATCAATGAACACGTAGCAGAGCTGCAGCTGTGGACACATGGTGTTGATACCAAGCATGTAATAATATTATTGCGACAAACTTGTGGCTGTATCACTCAACGTACCAGGCCAACGTTCCTTCATAGAATACCGTAAGCTTCCAGTCTTCCCGCGTACTCGAGGGCGACTGCGCTGCATATTCGGCTGGGCGGAGGTAACCTGTTTACTGAATGTCTTGGAGCCGCGTGTAGACGTCTTTTAGATTTCCGCCATTTTAAAACCCTGAATTGCATCTTAAAAATTATTAGTAAGTTGACCTTACTGATGTATACGAATGTTATGAAAGTAGGGATGATAGTAATTATCTCTCGAACATTGATGGTACACCCTGTCCGCTCTAAGGTTGCACCAGAAATGAAAATTTCTAACGAAATAAATCAAAGCAATTGAATCATATCTTGATTCCTCATATTGTGATTGTACCGTAACGCAGTTATTTTGAATTTTTCAATATTTCAAATGAAAGAACGTTATTGTCATTCACTTAAATGTATTAGCTGCAACCTTAGAATGGATAGAGTATATTGTACCATACAACTTTATAAAACAGTCTAATTTGTACTGATATTACCAGACCTGTTTAGTATCAATGCTATAAACATTTGCTCTAGTTACAACCTGAAGTATACCTGTGCTTGGGTTAAAAACTTCCCATACTCTTTAGGAATTTTTGTTTGCATTGGTGCATATTGGTCCAGAAAGCCTTCTCACGTGACCGGACGAATCTTCTCTTGCTTGTAACGTTTTTACAACCGCATAAAGAATCATTTCCTCAAACGTTAATGAGACGATCGCGCTTAGAAGCTCGTTCCGTTGGCTGTTGTGCTGATTACAGAACGCTACGAAACCACGTTCTGCAGTTTCGTTACTACGGGAACATGGTCGTGGTTGTTGTTGTGTTAATTAATGCAAGCTGAATTGTATGTTGCCTCGAAAGCTGAGTGGAGTTTTGTATTTCTCTCCCGATAGTTGGAAAGAAACGTGCGGATATATTACATATTTACTTCTTTTTTTTTTACTGATTTTCTTACAAAGTAGCGTGCATTCCTTCAAAATACATTACGTAACTTAGTGCGAGAATTCATTGACAAAACTGGCACGTACTCGACCATAACCGTCTTTAGTAGAAGACCGCGGCCTTAGATCTGGCAACCCTGCCAGGAAGGGTCATTTTAACACACCAACGGCTGTGGCTTCCCCTGATTCGCCAATATAGGGCACAATAACGAATCAGGCAAAGCCAATGCCTATGGAGAGCTAACAGAAGTGTTAAAATGACCCTTCCTGGCAGGGTTGCCTGATCTAAGGCCGATGCCTTCTACCAAAGACGACTATGACTCGACACGTATTTCTCTTGAAAATAGCGGAATACAACTAAATAAAACACGAAGCTCCTACTTTCACAATGAATGTTTACTTTAAATTAGCACCTACATAGAACGCTCTGATTGGTCCTTAAATCCTATGCTCGCGCAGGTCACGTATAATTCACTCGAAATTATTACGTTAGTTCTTTAAAATACTAGTCACAGATTTTTGGCGAAAAGCATTTTACACCAACTTGTTTCAATGCGATGTGTAGAGACGGTGAAATTTCGCGATTTCAATGACCTGCATGTTAGAATCAAATATCCTACGCATACTCAAGTCCGGACCATTTGTCTACTAGCTGCTGCTCAGTGGAACAGTAGACAATTATAGGGTTTGAGTACGCATAGGATATTTGATTCTAACATGCAGGTCAATGAATTCGCTGAATTTTACCATCTCTACTTATATGCAGTGACCAGAGTAATTCGTGGGTTCACTAACCTGTAGGCTGGCCTGCAAGAATATATGTGAACTGAAGCAGTCGACAGATGCTCATTAGCTGCTTGCTGTTAAAGTGATATATGTCTGTTTTTTTATTATTGGCTCAGACACTACCAGGAGGTGTCAAATTGCCAATTGTGGAGGTGACACAAACATACAGTTGTTGGAATTCCAGCATGTGCCCAAATGAAAACGCGAATTTTTCAGGTGTCTGCTTATATGTGCATGTGCACCTCTGCTTCATGATCAGTGACAGGATATTTTTTAAACTCACTATATCTTAGGAGCATACCAACAAATAACATACGTGTTGTCTCTCAGTAACCTTTTTCTGGTCGGCACAGTCAAAGAGGAACTCCTTTCCACAAAGATACTATGCCAATAGCTTGGAAGCTGAGCTGCAGAGATTTTTGTGCACAGTCAAAGAGGAACTCCTTTCCACAAAGATACTATGCCAATAGCTTGGAAGCTGAACTGCAGAGATTTTTGTGCTTGTAACGCCTTGAAACACGTTAGTGCAAATTTCTTTTCATCAAAAAATATGTGGCTGTATAGATTATGTTAGGTGCAGCGGCTGAGGCGGTCAGGGGTTCATTCCCGACAGGATGGACCCGAATTTTTGCTTCCGAGGGAATCGCGCTGGGCGACGCCGTTCAGGAATTAGAGAAACATACATGGAGCATGACATGTCCTTTGGTTAATACGTAAGGGTAAGAGACCATCCACCATATTGATAACGCGAAAAAGTGGCTGTTTGACATAGCAACATGTCTTTTTAGCTGTGGATTGTCCAACCATAACCTTGTTTCTCAACGCACCTACAGGAACAGGTGACTTCATTCCGCCATATTGATACGTGAAAAAAAAAATGGTTGGTTGCTATAGCATCGTGTCAATGTGGCTGTGGGTTGTCCAACCATAACCTTGTTTCTCAACGCACCTACAGGAACAGGTGACTGCACTCCGCCATATTATTGATACGCGGAAAAAGTGGTTTGTTGCCATAGCAACGTGTCAGAATATGGCTGTAGGTTGTCCAACCATAACCTCGTTTCTCAACACACCTACAGGAACAGGTGACTCCACTCCGCCATATTGATACGCAAAAAAGTGGTTTGCTGCCATAGCAACGTGTCAATGTGGCTGTGGCTGTGGGTTGTCCAACCATAACCTCGTTTTTCAATACACCTACAGGATCAGGTGACTGCACTTCGCCATATTGCTGCGTGAATAAAGGAAGTCAGCTTGACAGTATAGGACACACCTTAGAGTAACTATAGGGTAGAGGGAGTATCCTCTATACAGCTGCATACGAAATTGTGTGTTCAACATGTCACGTGACTTTAGTGAAATATGCGCGGGAGGTTTGAAATAACATTGAGAGAAAAGATAATAATTGCTTAGTAATCACAACTATGTTGGGTTATTTTGGTTCCTTATGAATTTATGAACTAAGGAGAG
>PNEQ01042840.1:0-24838 GCA_003012365.1 Medauroidea extradentata | reverse complement strand
AATTATATCGCATAGTATAATTGCGTAGATATTTCAGAATGACACATGTAAACAATGTCGCCACATTACTGTTTTCCTTAACCCAGCTGTTTTTAGTAAAAAGTAAATATTAGCTACGTACTTACTATAAGGTTTTGAACCGAGATCTTGGTGACACCACATGACTAAATATATATTCTAGAAGGTACGCCATGAGTTTCAAACAACACGACTGCATTTTTACGACGAGAAAACATAAATAAACGACACAAAACTCTTGAGACCATGTTGGACACACATTTGTGACGTCATGCTCCCTCTACTATATATTACCTCTATGGGACACACGAATGCCCTTAACTTTATCTGTACAGCCTAATATTCAATGCACGGACGGATCGTGCGCAGAGTAGATCGTGGTGCGCGTGTGCAGAAGTGTGCAGGGCACGCCAGTGTCGGCAGGACAAGTGCCTAGTGATAGGTCTTAGAGGAGGGGTGAAGGGGAGGGACGGGGCGAACAATGGGTTATTGTCCGGTCTCGTCTCGTCGTGGGGGCTCGGGCGCGCTAACCGCTCGGACTGGCCGCGCCCAGCCGCGTCGTCGTCACCGCTATTTCGCGTTCCGTCCCGCCGTCATTAATTACGTCCCATTGAGCCCCGTCGCACGCATTGTGCGCGCTCTCCACCCTACCCCACCCCCTCCCTGCTCCTACCTACGACAACTACTGCCGCGCTGTTGTCGACCCTGATTCTGGTAGCTAGTGGCGTAGCTAGAATATATTTTTGGGAGGGAACAGGCTGAGCTCGACACACCCGAAGAACGGAAATTTGCTGTAACTAATAAATGTTTGTAACGTAAGCATTCTTATGAAATTGTGCTGACCAAGTTAAAAAAAAAAAAAAAAAAAAAAGTGTTTTTGTCTAAAATTTATTAGGCCTATACGTAGGGCTAGAATTACCTTAAAAATAATCGTCCACTTTTGAAATTTCCAACAATGTGTATTTATCGAATTTATGTACATTGCATTCTGAGGCACAGTCATAAAACAATAATTAAAATTGAAGGTCGTTTGGAAAATAGGTTTGTGTACACTTCACTGAGTCACAAATTGTCGGCTGCTCTTGGGCGAGGGTAGGCTCTGGGAGGGAGCAGATATCTCGAAGTCGTTACATAGAAATGTTGTAAATTGTTTGTACTATGTGGCCTAATTTTTTCACAACATAAGATTTTATAACTATGGCTAATTATTTTCTTTAAAAGAAAATTTAATTAAGGTGATATGTAGCCAAATCTGCAGACATTTATGTTGTGAAAAAGTCAGGCAGTACAAACAATTTACTTCATTTATTTGTAACAGTTTTGTGATATCTGCTCCCCTTCAGGATTTAAAAAATTAAACTCACAAAAACGTCATAAATAGGAACTTGTGGTCTTAAAACATATTTTTTGAGCTTCTTAAGAACTGTTGAGTGTTAATGCGCACTATGGTTGCTACCGTGCTTGCACATTGGAGCGAAGCAAAGACAAGACAAGAGAAGAGAAGCAAAGCACTGCTGCCTAGTTGTCCACACTCAGCCGCGAAGAGAAGAGATTCAGGGCGACAAGCAATACAACAAAGGGCTCTTACCACTCATGGCCAAAGGGTCGAACAGTCTTGTAAGTGGCCGAAGAGTTCCGAGGAAGCCACTATCCTCAATTGGGCTGTCACACATCATAACACGTAACTTATTCCCATTAAAAAATATCACACCTCTTCTATGCGTTTCGCTCCAGTGTGTTGTTCTCACCTTTAAGGGTGTTCAAGTGCGATAAAATCATTATTTTATATTTTTATGAAATATTTTTGCTTTATAGACTTAACTTGTGAGTACATTTTCCTCTTGCGAAACAATTTTAACTGGCATAGTTTTCTCATAACGGTGCGTCAAAGTAAAAATTGGCATGTTCTGCTGCCATGCAAATTGTGAAAACCAATTGACTTACGTAAGTGAAATAATTTACATTGAAATAACATGTAACGGGCTACATAATAAAGTATTTTTTAAAAAATCCCGTGAACTATTTTTGTATTTTTAAAAAATTGCTGAATTTTCAATTTTTTTCCTGTACTTTTGCGATTTTTGTAAAAATCAAAAATATTACGTTATGGTCTTTTAAATACTTAATTGCATAGCTCATGGGATGTAACATCACAGTGAATTATTTTATTCAATTAGGTCTGTTGGTTTTCACTATTTGCTTGGCAGCAGAACAAGCAAATTTTGACTTTGTCGCACCGTTACGAGAAAACTATGGGAGCTAATATTGTTTTATAAGAGGAAACTGTACTCACGAGTATCGTCTACAAAACTAACACTATTTCATAAAGATATAAAATTATGATTTTATCGCACTTGAACACCCTTAAGGCCTCGGCGCTCTTTAGTTTTGCAGTGGTTTCGAAAATATATTTTTTTAACGCAAATTAATACATGTACCAAAAATTCATTCTGGCAGTTTTAACACTTATATCATCGTTTATATCTGAATTTTTCTGTTGTAATACACCAAACTGATTTTTATATTTTTGTCCCCGAATTAGCACATATTTTGTTGTCAAAATAAGCCAAAATGAAGGGAAATAATTTTTTGCTAGCAAATAGTACATTATAAAAAAAAAACGCTCTGACAAAATTGTGTATCGTATGACTGTACACGGTCTCAAATTTTTTCAAAGCATTTGCAATTGTTTGAAATAAATTAAAGATCGTGGCCTTAAAGTAACATGTATAGTATTCATAGAAAGTAAATTCCTATTGTCATAATTCTTACTAATGAAGTTATGTAACATAAACATTAGCATGTCAAACACAAAGTTAGTCGTTTACCATTGAATGGAACAATTATTAGAGTGCCTGCCTAATAATTTTAAGGTCGTAGGTAAGAGTGTCGGTCATTTTATATGTATTTTTAACGTCACTTTGTGTTTCTGCAAGACCCCAAGAAACAATAGAAAGAAACAAGATTTTTTTTTGGAATACCAGTAATTTAAATAAATATTTTTTTTGCCAGTAGTTTTGCGGAAGAATTTGTAATAAGCAAAAAAAAAAAAAAAAAAACTCAGTGTTCGTGAGACAACTGGATAATTTGTTGAATGTACTTTTTCGTAAATACACGAAAAATTCTTTTCTAACAATGTGGTGAATTGACGTTTGAAGAGTACATTTTTTAAAAACTAATTGTTTACTGCTCTTTTGGTCGTTTTTCGCAACCGTCGAGGTCTCTTAGTAGCAAGTTCTCATCTCCCCCCCCCCTCCCAAAGAATATTCTGCAACAGGTCTTCCTTTTCTCTCTTACTGGAAGGTTGCCAAAATAATGCTTTTTCCTGTCAACGTTCTTCTCATAATTTCATCACTATAGCCAGGATTTTGTGGCGAAAAGACCTTTGCACCATTTGCCTTCCCTTCCCTGTCGTATGTGCGTACATCTGCAGCTCTGCTCCATGGTCAGTGATTGGATGTTTTTTAACCGACGTATAGTGTCGCAGTAAACATACTCTGATTGGCTCAGTCGAATGAGTGACGCCTCTGCACAAAGACACTCTGCCAATCACCATGAAGCACAGCTGCAGATGTACGCGTGAAGTACTGAAACAAGTTAACACAGAATTATGTTATGTATGTAAGCCTGTACTCGCCTCCAGAGCAGGGCTAACACAAGTACATAGATCGAGGAACCGTTCTCGCGACTTTTAAGGGCGCGGTCTGCCGTAATTTTCATCACCATTTTTTTATGTTTTATTTGTACCAGATTTTTTATTATTTTAGACACAAAATGTGACTAAATTTGGCTTTTATAAAAATTGTTTTATATCGTAGTTTTCGCGTAATGGCTTTTTAAAGTCAAAATTTGCATGTTTCCGTTTTAAGGACTGCACTAAAACCAACCGACATACCAAACTGAAAAAAAAAAAAAATCACAGTTGATAAAGACGTCGCAGGCTACAATGCCATGCACATAAAAATAAAGAGTAAAAATGTTTTGTATTTAAATAAAAATGCTAAAATTTTAAATAAAATTTAAAAAAAATCAATATATATTTTTTAAATATAAAAATATTTTATTTTGTGGTTTAACATAGCTGGATTTGTAGCTAACAACATTGTTATTCACTGTGCATTTTTTTCAGTTTTGTAAGTGAGTTGGTTTTAGTGTCGTTTTAAAAACGGAAAAACGCAATTTTTGGCTTTAACGAGCCATTACGCAAAAACTATGCGAGATAAAAAAAAACATTTATAAGAGTAAAAATTAGTCACATTTTGTGTCTAAAGCAAGGAAAAAAAAAATAACTTTTACAATTATAAAAATAAAACATGGTGATGAAAATTGCGGTAGACCGCTACCTTAACACTCTAGTTGCAGTCAGTTATGCTGTACATAGCTTCGTGACTTGTCATAAACGTCTATGGTGACGTCAGAATGAGTGGTGATAAATTCTCCAGATAACAGTAGTTGCGGCGTGAGCGAGACAGGGAAAACAAGAGTTGACTTGCTTTGCACGTAGTTCAATCTCAGTTTGTCATGTTTTTAACACAACAATTCCGCTTACATAACTGCCTTTAGTTCACAGTGAAAACACTGTCATTGTCACAACAAATTTGTATTAAATATGAACCCCTGCAGCTGTTTAGCTTGCGGTAAATAAATCTTGCATTACTGGCTATTTTTGGCTGTTGCGCGGCATAACTCCTGTCTCAAAGTGTAAATTTAGTTATGTTTTTGGTTTTAATAGTGCTTCGTGGACAATTGAAAGCTTTTCACTTTTAGTAAGAAATAACTTAAAAAAAAAAGCCATCTTTTTTAGTTGTTGCCGTCTTGAACTGCGCCATTCAGTCTTTTAAGTAGGTATATAAATAATGCCACCTTTGAACGAATGAAACATAAAGAAAAAAAATAATTAAAATAAAAAAGGTCAGTATTGGCTGTTGTAAACAAACACAGAATCATTCGGATAGGAATATTGTGTTTTTCCAGAAGGATGACAAAAAAAAAAAAAAAAAAAAAAAAAAAAAAAAAAAAAAAAAAAAAAAAAAAAAAAAAAAAAAAAAAAAAAAAAAAAAAAAAAAAAAAAAAAAAAAAAAAAAAAAAAAAAAACGAAACAACAGAAAGACGACAAAAAAAAAAACAATTGTAGAATAACATAATACAACAAAATAAGGTGAATGAAAATTGGTAATAGAAAACGGACGAACACTAAAGTACCACAAATGACAAGAGATAGAAATGTATGTGAACACACGCGACAGAGCAAAGAAAGCACAGACGATAAGAGTAGACTTTTTTCGGCGATAACAAGTGCGACGCCACAAGAACCGACATCTGTAGGGGCTATGTCAGTTCTACGACCTCATCAGTTGACAGAACATGTTTTCCTCTCGTCAATACGCTGGGGGTTATGCGGGGCTGTGACGAATGTTGGATGCTATGGCCAGTAGGGTTTCAACTTTATGTCTGGTGTACGAACACTTCACGTCTGGTGGTAGCCAATGGGAGGAGCGATGCACAAGCACCAATAGACGGTGCATGTGGTTTATGGGCAGGGAAAAGGGATGCCAACAGGAGGTGAGTATGGTTTTGTAGAGGGTAAGAGGTGTATGTCAGTTCTACGACCTCGGCAGTTGACGGAACATTTTAGAGGAGGTGTGCAGAGTGGTTCATGACGGAGGGAGTAAGGGGAAGCGTATAAAAAAAAGTTCGGTGAAATGACGTGGTCGTAGAAGTGACAATTTCCTAGGGGTGTGCGAATAGTGGTTTTAGGGTTTCGAATAGTTTTCGAACGAATATTATTTTTTTCGAATAATTTTCGAATATTTTTCGAATAATGTTTCTTAAAGTTTTGGTATACATTTGCCAGTGCATAATCTTGTATTTACAAGGAGATATAGAAATGCACTTTGCTTTATTAAAATAAGCATAAAAAGTGAGCAGTTTTTACTTGATAACCTTAAACATTCCTTATATATATATATATATATATTTTTTTTTTTGTTGCTTTGTACTTGCTCCTTCTTCGCTTCTTCTTGTGTCATGTTTGCGAGGAATCACAAAATTGTTTTTGTAAACAAGTGCTTGTTGAGCTAGATTACTTCTTCTGTGCATGTATAAAGACGAGAAAAAAAGTACTTTTCTGTAATATTTAATTTAACGACAGAAATTTTAAAGCTAAATTAATATGTAGTAAATTATTACAATACTAGGAAAAATTAAATCTTTGTGTGTAGGAAACAATGTAATGCTAATGACTAGTCATTTTTCAAACTAATTTTGGTAAAATAACACTGAAACTTCTTGTGTGTTTCATATTTGAAAACATTTGTAGAAGGTAAATATCAAGTTTAGGTACTTATCGTGTACCAGTCAAAACTATTGATTTTAGACATATTATAGTTTATTGATGAAAAGTGATTTCCAGTGACATTCTAAGTAGTCCTATGTAAAAAAATAGTTTAGGTTAGATGAGGTTAGGTAAAGTTAGGTTACCTACCCTTAATCACAGACGTGTGGTGTTGCAGGAACTTTATTGTAAGTTAATTGGCTCAGTCAAATGAGATACTGCTCTTCACATAGACACGCTGCCAATAACCATGAAGCAGAATTGAATATGTGTACGTAAGACACTGAAACAAAGTGGGGCAAAATTCTTTTCGCGAAAAGTAAGGGTCTCTAGTAATAGAACAACATTTTTACACTAACATTTTTTGTCTCCAATGTATTATTCAATTTATTATACGATGTGTGTAACAAAGATGGCGGGAGGTGTTACAGCAGCGTCGAGGGTCGAGTCTGTACCGGAAAAGCGTCTCCCATTTTAGAATCAAGTCTTTGGGCGTGACTCGTATCCAAGCACGAAGAGTTCCCCGTCTCTATTGCAGGCTTATAGAAGTGCCCTGATAGAGGCAGGAAGATGGATGATGTGCCGCCTCGTGTTGCAAGAAGTAGCGGTAGTTGGTCGAATGGTTATGGCAGAGGCGATGGAAGCGAAGTAGTGGGGAGGAAGGGCTGTCTGGTCTTCGACACGCGTGCTGTCTAGTGTCTACACAGGCGGTGACCTTGATCGTCCTAGCAGGTGACCTTGACCGCGTGAGTGTGGTGGCGCGTGTGGAGGGTTCTCCGTCGGGACTGAATTGACCTTCTCCTGCTGGCGCCTTCTGCCTTGTTGGTCGAGGGAGGAGGGGGAAGATGCGGTCACACATTTAGTAGACTGATGATGTGGTTTCTACCCGCTACCAGTTTTCCCTGCGAATGACATGTTTACAGATGATGATTTATCGCGGGCACACGCGTCTGTTTGTAGGTTTCAACCTGCAGCACGCTTACCAAAACATTAAAAATATTACTGACCTTCGCTTGTACGTAGTTAGCCATAAAACATAAAAAAATTATTAAAATATTTAAAACTAATAAAATACAAAATGTTTCGTTACGAAAAACTGCTAAAATATCACTGTTTTGCACTTTGAAATCCAAATTTTCACGGGAGAGGACACCCCTCTCCCCCCGCTTTATTGGGATGGTCGGTGTTTATTATATTTTATTCTCAGGTTAAACACCCCACCTACACTAATCCTGGCAACTCCACTGTTTGTACGTGGATATGTTATCTTGTATGACTGAGCCGGGACTTGGGTATGCGCAGGACACTGCATTCTAACATGCAGGTCATTCGCAACGTGCATTTTTACAGAGACGTTTGTCATTTGTTTGCGCCAACCAGGACAAGGTTACCTCACGTCTGTGCGTTGCGGATGGGTAAGAAATAGTTTGACACAATGCAAACATATTTAGTTTTGTAAAAAAAAAAAAGTATTTGAAGATACATGAAAAACGAGGCAAAATTCTTTTCGTGAAAATGTCGTGCCCGCACACTTGTATAAGAAGAATGTTGACTGCAGTTTAGTATCGATACTTGCAGGATGGCGGCGATAGTGTGGCTGCAGTGACGTCACGAGGCGATAAGCGATGACGCCCCAGGTGCTCCGGAGCGGATTGGCTACAGATTAGCGGTGGTTATCGTGTGTGTGAGGCGTCCTCTGCGGCTGTCGGCCAGTGTAGTGTGTTCGCGGAGTTCGACCAGAGCTAGTGCCGAGTGTGCAGTAGGTGCAAGATAGTGTACGCCCCATGGAGAGGCGACATCCGGGCGCCGTGCGACGCTCCTGGCAGCAGGATGATGTCAGGAGGCACGCCGCGACGCCGTCATACGCTCACCACAGGTGGTCCACGCAGCCATACAGAGGTACGAGACGTCTGTCTTACGCGTCCGTCATGTTCACTATGTCGCCGCCAGCTCCTATGTTGTTTTCATAAGGAATCTTCACTTTCGTGGAAAGAGTTTTGCATCCCTTATAGGTAGGGACCTCTAATTTCCGCGAAAAGAATTTTGCCCCACTTTGTTTCAGTGACTTCACGTGCACATCTGCAGCTCTGTTTCATAGTCAGCCATTAGTAGAGGTACGTCAATTTCGCGGACTCATCTGGCAGCAGCCTATATTTCTCAGTCCTGTACACGCTTTGGACACAGTCAATTATTAGAGCCACGATTTTATGGCGAAACATTGCAACATTTGGTTTCAATGCGTCATGTGCATATCTGCAGCTCTGCTACATTGTCTGTGATTGGATGAATTTACTCTCACTTGCCTTGGCAAATGACAGACGTACGGAGTCACAATAATCTTATTCTGATTGGTGCCGTTAAATGAGAAACGTGTCTGGACAAAGACACGCTGTCAATAACCTTGAAACAGAACTGCCGATGTGCACGTAAGACACTGAAACAAAGTGGGGCAAAATTCTTTCTATAACCGTACAAGCTGGTAGCACGCGATAGATCTATGAATTATTTCCTTATTTACTACTGGCTTGCAGTAGTTAAATGCGTTTCGTGTCAGTTGCGAAGAAATCACAGACGTGATAGTGAAGTATAAATTTTTGGCGTTCAACCTGACCTGGAATGTATCTGCGAAATTGACGTACCTTTAGCCATTGGACGTCTTAGCTCTGACGTGTCTTGGGGTTTCACTGGCGAATCACAGACTTGTGACGTAGTAACGTTACTGTGATTGGTAAAGTCGTCAAATGAGAAACATAACTTCACAAAGACACGCTGCCAATAACCACGAAGCAGAACTGCATATGAGCACATAAGTCACTGAAACAAAACGGGGCAAAATTCTTTCCGCGAAAATCAGGTGTCCTTACTTATAAGTAGGGGCCGGAAAATATCGCGTATTGAATGACCTTCACGTTAGAATGCAGTGCTCTGTGCATACTCAAGCCCCGGCCATTTGTCTACTAGCTGTTGCTCAGTATAACAGCGAACAATGAACGAATAGGCGGGGCTTGAATGTGCCTAGGACAATGAATTCTAACATGCAGATCATTGAATCGGCGGAATTTTCTGGCCCCTACTTATAAGTAGATCCACTGTTTTATAGCGAAAATATTTTTGTCCCAATTTATTTCAGTGCCTTATGTGCAACTCTGCTTCGTGGTCAGTGATTGGTAATTTTGACTAGATTTATTTGCTTGGACATACTCCGTTGCTAAATATCATATCAATGCCCGGTATGGACCCGGTATGCATATTTCTATGAGGAAACTGGAAAAGAAAATGGTTGATATATTTAGCAATGGATAGGGCCACGATTTTGTCGCGAAAAGATTTTCGCCCCACTTTGTTTCAGTGACTCTCGTGCACATCGGCAGTTCTGTTTCAAGGTTACTGGCAGCGTGTCTTTGTTCAAACACGTTTCTCATTTTACTGCACCAATCAGAATAAGATTATTATGAGTCTGTACGTCTATAATTTGCCAAGGCAAGTGACGGTAAAATCATCCAACCACAGACGATGTAGCAGAGCTGCAGGTGTGCACATGACGCAACGAAACTAAATGTTGCAAAAAGCTTTTCGCCGTAAAATCGTGGCTCTAGCAATGGAGTATGTCCAAGCAAATAAATCCAGTCATGCACTCCCATTGCACAGTTCTTTCATAGATCGTTGGTCGTTTTAACTCTCACTCGTTTTGAGGTTCTACTGACAAATCACAGGCGTATGATGTCATAATTGGCCTATTCTTGTTGATGCAGTCAAACGAGAACCTGCCCGAACAAAGACACGTTGCCAATAACCACGGAGCACGTCACTGAAAAAAGTGATGCAAAATTATTTTCGCGACTAAATCGTGGCTTTCCTTGTAAGGAGTCCTCGACTGGCGCATGGACGGCGTTGCAGCGTTTCACGTGAATTCTTTTTTATGCCAAACCGCGTAAACATATCCATATTATGTTTATCTGCGGAAATAACACACACATGGACTGTGCGTCTATAATTTTAAAAATTCAGCACGCTATTTATAAACGTGATTTCCGTGCCTCTCAGATTGTCTAAAAACGGCTTTTCGTAGAATGCTGTACTCCAAAACTACCACCTAATGAATTCATAAAGCGGAAACCAAGGTGGCCTTTACTTCATACTACAAAAAAATAAAATGTTCGGTTCCCATACGAAAACAGGGGCGGATCCAGAATGGAATTGGGGGGGGGGGATATTTTTGCTGGCACTGTGGCCGATTTAAAGCGAGGGGTCCGGGGGTCCTCGCCCGGAAATATTTTGATTTAAGATGCAAAATGTTTCACTTTGAGAAGATTTTGAACGTTAATGTTTAACACACAACAGACGCCCAATTGGAACATTGTCAAAGAGTTTACAGTCAGTTTCTTAGAATATATTGCTAAGTTCGTAACACCTACTGCATTTTCAATAAGTTTGAATAAAAAGTATGACATTTCTAATACAAGGTTGGACTCTTGGGTGTGGAGGGGGGGGGGGAGGGATTTCCCCAATTCCCCCTTCCCCTTGTATCTTTGTGTACGAAAAGAACACACACTTGAAACTACGTTTCCATCGTTTTAAAAATGGAGCATGTTTATTAGCAACATGATTTTTTTGGCCGCTCGCTGTAAAAGAAAATATACCGCTCGATTCGTGTAAAAAATGCATTGGACTTTACTTCAATTTCCGAAAATAAAATTGTAGTGGCTCCGCTTAAGGGCTTGTTCCCGAGTTTTTTTTTTCAGACTAGTGCCAATAACTCAAATATTTTTTAACCAAAAGTTTTTAAAAAAAATTGAGTCAATGTACAATCACACAATGCACAATACTGTGGACGCGTTTTTTTTTTTTTTTTAAATAATGTACCATTCGCCAGGAAAAAAATAATTTCCTTCATTTTTGCTTATTTTCACGACGAAAAACGTGGTACTTTGGGTAATGAAATCTAAAAAGCCATTCAGTAATCACTGCAAAACTTCGTAACAAGGCCTTAAAGTCGCATTGAAAAAAGCGTAAAACGAAAGCACTGCTCCCAATTTTGGCGTGCAGCGAATAGATGCAAAGTGGTTACTGTCAAGTGTAGCGAGGTGTACCGTATTGCTCGTTGTCTCTGCGCATCAAACGCGGAAAATTACATCCTGTACATATGCCTCGCAATGCTGAAAACGGCGTTCGTCCGAAAGCGAGTTTATAAAAATAATATTTAGCACCGCGAATTATAATTTAACACGAAAATACCTATCCTAGCTCACGCCACAGCATTGCGGTTGGCAGTGGAGATTTAAAATACTTTAATGTAAGTTGAGGAACTCGGCGAGATAAAGTAATGCTGGTAACTGTTATCACAACCAACGAGAGTTATACTGATGTGAAGCACGTCTTTATCTTTACAACTGCGCCATAAAACTATGTCGCCTCTTGAAGTAGCGTGATTGCGCTGTGCCAGTACTTCTGAGAGACCGCTCACACATCAGTTAAGGGTATTCATGTGGTAGGCCTACGAAGTCGTAATTTTAGGTTTTCGTGAAATAGTGTTGATTTTGTAGACGGTATTTGTGAGTTAAGTTTCGTCTTGTGTAATAATTTTAGCTCTTGTAGTTATTTCATATTGGTGCGTCAGAATTAATATTTACATAATACGCTGCCATCCAGATAGCGAAAACCAATTTACTTTCTCAAATGAAATAATTCAAATTGGAATATCATGCCGTGGGCTATGTAATCTAACATTTTTAAACCCAGAACGTAATATTTTGAATCTTGACAATATCGCAAAAATAGCCTACAGGAAAAAAAAAAGTTGCAAAGTCAGCAATTTTTTAAAAATACATAGGTTGTTATTTGTGAATTTTTCTAATATTAGATTACGTAACCCATGGCTAGAGACACTGGAAAATCGCGGGAATAGTTGACTATTTGCTAGACTCCAACATACTGTATATAACACTGACTGTTTTGTACCTATATTTGCTATCGTTTATTTGAAGCATTTTTTCTCTCTACAACAGGCCCAGTTAGAACTGCACAGCTTGGACACACAGCGTGTGTGATTCGCCACAAAACTGTTCACACGTCTCACGGTTAATATACTATAGTTTGTTGGAGACTATGCTAGACATTTTCGCGATTTTCCAGTATCTCTACCCATGGCGCGTTATTTCGGTATGAAGTCAAGGGGTTTTCACTATTTGCATGACAGCGTAATATGGAAATTTTGTCTTTGACGCACCGTTACGAGAAAACTATGAGAGCTAAAATTGTTTTGTATGAGGAAATTGTACTCACAACTGTCGTCTACACTACTAATACTATTTCGTAAAAAAATTATATTAAACGCCCTTGAACACTTTTAACGCAGTTTAGTCAAATATCATGCAACTACGTCACGTGAAAGTATAGGGAAGTCATAAGAAAAATGCGAGGCGTGCTATTTGACTCCAGTTCCTGTCGATAAGAGCGCTGCTCCTTCTGTAAAAACGCATTGCTAGAGTAAGGTTAATTCTAGTACAGGTTCGAATGATCAGTGTTTAAAGTTTGGCATGAGGGAAACTTCTGTCGCTTGAGCGCTGGTATCGAAGTGTTGCAAACTGACCAATCACACAGCTTTCGCGAGTTGTGCGGTTCGTTAAGAGTTAGTGGACCTGGCGTGTGAGACGTGTTGCAGCGTGATACGGAAAGTAGTTTTTCATGTATAGTTACTAAAAATGTTTCTAATGCGTTTATCTACGAAAAGAAAACACTTCAAATTAAGTCCCTATGATTTTAAAAATGCAGTCCGATAATTAAAAACGTGATTAATAAGCTCCTCAAAAGTGCTAAAACTGACTTTTTCACGTTGCTGTAGCTGAGAAAATATCAACCGTAATCGTAAAACAAAATGATAGAAATCTGCGTTGGACTTTACCACATACTTTCCACAAATAATATTACCGGGTCATCGCTTGAAGCCCCGTTGAAAAACAGTTACTACGTAAACACTGCACGCTAGTTTACTACTCTGCGCCTAGAGGCGATGAGGTGTTTGACGCATGGGTTATATTTGACTTATCGACATCCCCGTTTCCGTGCCCCAAACGTAAAAAAAAAAAAAAAAAAAAAAAAAAAAAAAAAAAAAAAAAAAAAAGAGCTACGGCCCACTAACTCTTAAGAGGGCGTGGTACACAATGCAACGCTAAAAACACTAATCTATAACTGTAGGTTTCTTGAAGCCTATTTGCGAAAATTAAACAATAGCAATCCTATACAATTAGTTTCAGCCAACGTTTTAAACAAAATTGTTTCCAGTGTTACAAACTTCTGAGGCACAACCTCTGACGCCGGAACCTCGTGCATTCAACTGCGACGCAAGAGATCACGTGTTACGAATTAGTAATTCTGGATAAATAGTTACTCATAAAGTTGGTAAATACAACTATCTAGGATTGTCATTGAGTATTTTATCCATATTGGCTTCTAAAAAAGCGTAGAAATCAATATATGTTTTTAGCGTTTATTTTTCTACAACGCACTCTTAAGGCTCGGCCTTAGTCATCATATTGAATTTTTTAATTTTTTGCTCTTATGAAATTCTGAGGAGAAAAATATAATATGTGTTACCTTGCGCTACAATAAAAGCATCGTAGTTGAACTTTTAACGTATATTTAAGTCGTAATCAGTCGAGCAAATTAAGAATATAAAAAAATTACTCGACTAATTAGGCTATGGCTTACGTATACGTTAAAAGTTCAACTGCGCTGCTTTTATCGTGGCGCAAAATAAATAGAACTGATATTATAGAAACAAATATATTTTCTTCTCAGAATGTCATAAGAGCGAAAAATAAAATAATTCAATATGGCGCCTGAGTCCGAGGCTTAAGTTGATAATTTAAAAGGCGGAATTGGTTTGTTTTCTAATTAAAATTATTTTTTCTCTTTATTAAGCTTAATTCAATGTGATTTTACTATGGTATCGTATTTTATTACACCTGTTAGCGATATCAGCGAAACTAGGGGCAGAATGATTCCCTGGTCAAACTATCCCGTAAGAAAACACATTTTATTTCTAACCTGTAGTAGAATTAACCTTAGTAAGAGTAAATGATTTTTGGCTGAAATAAATTTGCCGTGGCTTGTTTTAGTGCTTCATACGTGCATCTGTAGCTCTGCTCCATGGTTGTTAGTAGCTTATCTGCGTGCAGAGCCGTCGCCTAATTGACTGTGTCATTCAGAATGAGGTTAACGAGATACCACGAGTCTGTAATTTGCGGGTAGAATATTCTGAGACGCCGAGATATAAAAACAGCCGTCAGTGGCTGTGTAACCGAGGGTACAGATGTGTATGTGAGACATTGACTGACACTAGTTGTAGCGAAATCAGTGTCTCATGTTTTAGTTCCTCGGCAATTTTTTGTTTTCAAGTAAAAGTTAGTTATAAACAGGAATGTAATACGGGCTTGCTGTTTTTTGGTGATTAACTTGATATGTTAATCTTCATTATTGTATTTTTGTTTCTTTTTTTTATGGGAATTAAGTTAAGTACCCCCCCCCCCTGGATTTTCACATGTGGGAATCGTGCCTGACGAGGCAGTTGGTCGGCTGGTTTTCTCGGTGTTCTCCCGTTTCCCCTGTCCCTTCATTCCGTCGCTGCTCCATACTCACCTCATGTCACCCCTCACCAGCGCTGAAGACCTCGATGTTGATCGCTGACCAAAATCTTCACTCACTCACGACCAAAAATGTACATGTCTGGAGAATAAGACACGCACTCGTGATTTTGGCAGGAATTACATTTTTACACATTGTTTCTCGGCAATAACAAGAATGTCCAATAAATTAGTTTTTTTTTTCCAATGCACATTTTATTGTATTGATGCAAACTAAAGGCCTGTAAAATTCCTTCCACGCCAGTAAGATTTAATCTCCAGTTTATCCGCCCATCTGAGCTCTTTCCAATTATGACACACGACTCACGAAGTTTTGTATCTTCACCATCGATGTCTGGATAATAACGTAGTTCTTACACGCACTCATGATTTTGGCTTGGGGAGGGCACAAGTTGTAACGCGTGCAACAGCTGACAATTTAGCTTATTGTCAGAAAATAACGCGTATTTCGTGTTTCTCTATCAATGCGTGGTTACCTCGTAGTTTATTTGTCGTTGCACAAATTGTGTCTCTGCAATGCCTTTTAACTTCGGCAAGGTTAATTCTACTACAAGTTAGATCTATGTTATTAGTTGGACTCAGGGACAATTTCTGCCTCTTTGCTGCGCCTGGTGTCGGTGAGAGGTGTAAACTGACCAATCACAGAGCTTTAGTGTATATAAAGTTACATGAAGTCAATAAATTTAAAAAAAAAACGAGATTGGTTTGTTTCTTACTTCAAAATTAAGCCAAGTTAAATTTAATTGTACAATGTAACTTATGTTTTAGTATTTTATTAGAAACCTTAGTGATAGCAACTAGCGTCTGAATTTTTCCCTGTGCCACACTTTCTCATAAAAAACACGTTTTGTTTCCAACGTGAAGTATAATTAACCTTAACTTGGTTAAGTATTTGTTTGTTCTACTCGAGTTACGAGGGTCTGTCCTGAGTGAACACAGGCGACGTTTGTCTGGGCGGGAAGAGGTCGCCGCGCGTTTCGCAACAATGGCGAAAACGCAGGATGCACGTCCGCCGGTGCCCATTGTTGGCGCGGTGCATTGTGGGGCGTCTCTCTCTCTCTCTGTGCAGATCGTTCCGCGAACAGTTCTGTGCTCTTTTCCCCAGGCCTTATCCCCGGTCTACAATGACACGAAAGCCTAAGAAAGTGGTTTAGCAACACATAAACGAAACGAGTCCACTGAGTGCAACTAATTTTCTGTTCTACAATGCATAACAAATTAACGCATGCGGTAACGTACAACGTACAGACTTACAACATGAAACAAACTATTTATCATGTAAATACACGACAGTAGGCCTGTTCTACAGTGACACGCAAGCGCATACGTATTACGAATACGCAAACGCAAGACATTCAATGTTTATGAGATACGTATCCGTATTCTTGTCACTGTAGAACAGTCCTTTGACACTGTATAGGTTTACACAGAACGGTTATTTCGTTTCCGATTCGTTATTGTTTCATTACCCGGTCCAAACCTGCACTACAATAACTACTAGTTATACATATTGCGATAATCACATTGCCCATTCTGTTATGAATGTGTTGTTCCACGATTATAAATTTAAATGTAGCAAACAATAATACACTTAAGTAAAATATTTAACAAAAATACCTACTTATTTGTCGCGTTCATGCTGTTGGTATTGCGCCGTCCAACTTGTGTAATAACGGCTGATATGTTACAAGATAATAATGTTTATTCGGAAATATTTTATGTTATGTTTAAAAAACGTATAACATTTTAAGTGAAAACATTTGCAAATTACAAGGAATAAACTTGATTCGTGTATTTGTTAACCTTGCTTTGTGTATTGTATTTTGAATTGTGTGTACGTGTGTGTATGTATGTATGCGTGTATGCGGTTTCATGGTAACACCAATAACTTTTCAAACACACACACATACACATATATTTTTTGACATTGTGACGTGGCAAAAAAAAAACCTTTTCGTTTTGTGACCTTGATGGCTGCTTTCACCAAGGTTCATAAACATAAGCTTGCGTGTCTCTTAATTCGAAAACGACGTTTCAGCATTAAATTGTTTGTTCTTGAGTTACTCTTAGCTGAGGGTTCACTTATCCTAGACAGCAGTATTTATTCTCACGTTGGTACTTTGGATTTGTAGTCACGTGAAGTAAACAACCAGCCTAAGGTACGTTTTCAACAAACATATATTTTCCCTGGTACACATTTTGAGTTGTTTCGTTTGCCTCGCAGTGCACTTGGGTGTAAACTATGCGGTTAAAGAAAGAGCTAGACTGTAAAAAAGTGTCTGTAAACAAATAGTACCAACGTAAAGGAGTGTTCTGAAAGTAGGTACGGTAAATTTGTTTTCCATACTACCATGTCAGTGTTTCTGTATATTTTTAGGAAGCAGACTATACATATTGATATTTCTATACTTGTATTGTAACAATGCTAAATATTTGCTGTCTTTACAAACGGTAAGTACTCCTTGCTGTGTATGGGTTAATTAAATACTTCCATTATTATTTAGGAAGTTTTCTTGCAGTGTAGGGTCGTTCATTATTCGCTGTTTTCTCGGACATATTTATACTGCCTCCCTACCTGCGCTTGAAATACGTTGCAGCGAGTTACGGCTTCTTTTTTTTTTTTTACGAAACTATTTAACGCGCATTGCATTTGTATATATACGACAAGAACATGCACTTCAAACTATGTCGGCATAGTTTTATAAATTCGGCACGTTTATTAGAAACATTATTTTCGGGCCCCTCAAAATGGCCAAAAATGGGTATTCCAGACTGCCGTATTTGGAAAACTATCAACCGGATTCGAAAAACACAACTGTAGAAACAAGCGTTAGACTTTGAACTATGCTGGCCACAAATACAATAATGTGGTTCAAGTCCCATAGGAAAGAGGATAATAGTAAGCACTGCACGCCAGCTGAGTGACTTGCGCGGAGAGGCGATAGTTAGAGGTACGTCAATTTCGCGGATTCATCTGGCAGCAGCCTAGACTTGCCAGTCCTATACACCCACTGGCCACAATCTATTATATATTGGCTTATAACCGTACAAGCAGGTAACAAGCGATAGCACTTCGCATTATTTCCTCATTTACTACTGGCTTGCAGTAGTCAAACGCGTTTCGTAACAGCCGCCAGCTAATCACACACCTGATTATGAAATACATATTTTTGGCGTTCAACCTGACCTGGAATGTATTTCCGAAATTGACGTACATCTAGCGATAATGTATTACACACGTCGGTCAACGGAAACCTTACGTCTCGTGCCTCTCACACACAAATGCAACATATCTAGGGAGGCCCCTTAAATGGAAAGTATTGGTATCATTGAGCTAATTTCTTATGCTAACAAAGTATTTGAATAGTAATAATTTAACTTCATGACTAGATCCTCTGATGTTTAGTGAAAAGAGTTTTGCCCCATATTGTTTCAATGTTTTACGTGCACATATGCAGTTCTTCATGTTCAGGGATTAGATGTTTTTATCAGTCTCATAGTCTCGGGGTTCTTCACGCTACGCAAACCACACAAGTATGGTGTTGCAGTAATGTTACTCTGATTGGCACAGTCAAATAAGCGACGCTTTTGCACAAAGATAAGCTGCCAATATCCACGAAGCAGAAACAGTAGATGTGTGTGCCTTTAAGGCGTCCACAGAACTATAAACATTTATGAAGTTATATGTATGTTTCAAAGTAATATAGCTTATCCAAACATCGTATCAACATTTTTGTACAGTAAATCATACTGCAAACAAGATATATGTATATTTTAATTTTGTGATATGTTCAGGAGGCCTACAGTTGTCATTCTCCAAGATAAGAAAATGATAGCTTATTGCTTATCTTTGAAGTATAGAGAACAAATAATATAAAACAGCCACTATCTTTTAGTAAAAATTTATTCAACTCAGAAAAGAAAAAAGTGTACCTTATCGTTTTTTGAAAAGCTATCAGTAGTTGTAAGTTACCGAATACAGTGTAACATAAGGCCCCTTTTATTACTATTACTTTGGCGTAATGTTTGCGCAGAAAACGTTGAACGTAAAAAAAGGGGGAAAATATACAATTTTTAATGAAATCATATTTTTAGTTCAGATGTATTTACTGACTGAAACCTGCGTACCTAGCACTAATAATTTGTCTGACTGATACTTGCAGTGGAAAGTCAGTTTATTACAAATTATACTGAAATAAATCTCAATAGATTGTAGGGCTTATAATGAGACGAGTAAGTCTGTCCCACAGGTTTGGGCGTAGCAAGAGGCGTTTACGAAAACGTAGTAGGTATAATCTACTCGGTAGCATTGGTCACGTGATCGGATCTATCCTCAATCGTTTGATATTTTTTTTTCGAGCGCATATAAACTTCCAAGAGTAATATGTTAGCTGTCCGTTATATATAGCGTTATGTTTCAGTCGCCGATCTGGAAGACCTGTATGCCTATTACGAGACCAGGTTAGAACAGTGCAGAATATCCTTTTGCACTGATACAATATATGTAATGTTTTTTAGTAATGTATACTGTACAAAAATATTAGAAGTAACGTAGAAAAATTTTCATAACAATAACGGATTGTAAAGTGAAAGTTCTCTGACAATTGCTGCTTTATGCATTAATCGAATGTTAACGATATGCAAATAAAATCAACATGTTGCAAATGTATATGTTTAGAAGGCGTAATAATAATAATATTAGTTGTATATATTATTCCACACCTGAATAACGTTCTCTGGCGACATGTTTACTTTATAAACACCTCCACGTGCAACAAAAATGCTACGCTTCGACATAGTATTTTTCGTGAGTAAGTACTCAAACGCCTTACAACATGTTTTCTGCCTGTGTTTGTTTGTACTTGACGCGCGCTTTCCTGTTTTTTGTCTGCTGGCGGATATCTACCCTGCTCCCGAGCATGGTAGATCTGAGTAGATCCGGCGAAAAGCTCTAGTTGAATATTACCAGATCTCGCAGGCTGGTAGACTTTTATCGCAAGAGGTTCTTGCCCGGTTTTAGAGTAATGTCTACTCTATCGAGTAGATCCAGTATGGTATTCATAAACGTCTAAAGGCTTATTCAGACCGAACTGCGTGCAATAGAACATACGTAGATTGCTTTGTTGATAAAACGACAAGTCATTCCGCCGGCGGTTGTCAAGAGCGTGGGAGGTGAGATAAAGCTTCTCTCGTGACTTGTTCAGGGGCTCGGTTCTGGTTCGCGTTGTAGTTAAAGTGCAGCGGGTTTAGACTATAGTGAGCGCTTGACAGCAGCGAATTCCTCGTCGTTATTCTGCGATATGATAGAATCGACTGGTCTATACTCGCCGGAGCAGTCTGTGACTGTATTGGCTCCGGGCCTTAATATTTTCGTATGCCTGAATTACAGTATAGTAGGCATTTTACTGTTCACCTTATATCATCAGTAGAGACCTAAAAAATTCGCGTTTTCTTTTGGCCGTACTATAGATTTCAAAACAACTGTAAGTTTGTGTTACGTTCGTAATTGATTATTGGCATATTTTAAACCTCCTCGAAGACTCTGAGCCAATAATAAAGAAGCAAGATAGTGCAAGTCCAATCACGTGATATCACTGTGTCAGCGTGTAGCCAATGACGAGCTGTTATCTACTTAGATCGCCACATATTCTTGAAGGCTAGTTTACAGGTCAATGAACCCGCGAATAATTCTAGTCTCTACTCATCATTAGAAATGGTGGGATGGTTTATCGCGGGAAAAATTGTCTGTTTGCGGGGTATCAACGTACATACAGCGTACTAAATGATTGCTGACTTTTGCTTGTGTTTGCACTCGGAGCTATTGCCCTATTTGACTGAGCCAATAAGAATCCCGCTATTGTAATATTTGATGCCTGTTATTGGTCTGCAGACAGCTACGTTGTGTCAGACGTACATCAGCCAATAATACATGTCACGAGAAACTACAGTGATTTGAAGGGTATGTTGGCACAAAACATTTCCGCGATATACCATTTTCTCTAATCATCAGTAGAGATAATGGTTAGGTCCACGAAATTTTCGCGAAAATAATTTTGCCCTAGTTTGTTTCGGTGTCTTACGTGTACACCTGCAGCTCAACTTCATAATTATTCGCAGAGTGTTTTTGTGCAGAGTAATTATTCATTAGACTGTGCCAATCAGTACATGGATGACTGTGACACAACACGTCTGTGATTTGCGGGTTTAACCTGCGGACGTTGTATGTTACGGCATCCAATCACTGACCACATAGCAGAGATACAGGGGCGCTCTGAAACATAGTGGTGCAAAAATATTTTAGCAAATAATGCCGGGCCCTAGTGAGTGGATGTTTTAACATTCGTATGTCTTGAGTTTCTGCCCGCAAATCACAGGCGTGTGGTGTCGCAGTAATACTTATTGTGATTGGTACAATCAAATGATATACGTCACTTTACAAATACACGCGGCCAATAACCATGCAGCATAGCTGCATCGTAAGGCACTGAAACTAACTGAGGCAATATTTTTTCCCCGCGAAATTTTCATGCCACTAATGATTGCATATCGTGAAAATTATTTGAGTGAGAGAGAGAGATTTTGGTCAGTCCTTAACATCGAGGTCTTTAGCGCTGGTGAAGGGTGATATGAGGTGAGTATGGAGCAGCACCGGAATGAATGGGCGGGGGAAACGGGAGATCCCCGAGAAAACCCGCCGACCAGCGGCATCGTCCGGCACGATTCCCACGTGCGAAAATCCGGGGACCAACCTCGCCGGGAATTGAACCCGGATCGCCTTGGTGGGAGGCGAGAGGTCTGACCTCTCGGCCACCGCGGCCCCCCAAATTGTTTGAGCCAATACACCCTTGAGAACACTGCAGTTTCGTGTAGCATGTCTGGTTGGGTTATAAACGTCTCACACGGCGTAGTTTGCAGACCAATATCATATAATGTTTAGAAATACGGCATTCAGCCACACACGCCACCAAAAAGGCTGCGCTGACCAGCAACATGGCGGAAACCCCTATCATGCAATCAGCGTAAGGTGGCTGCCTTGCTAGCCGGCAGCCATGGGGAAGGGCAGCCGTTAACTGATAATGCATGAAATATATTTGAGTTTCATTATTTCAGTTATGCCTACTTAAAAGCAAAGTGTAAGGCTATGCGGTTGATTTCAGTGTAGAATTGACGTAATTCCTGTATTTGTCTAACCTGTATAAACATCAGGAGTAGAATATTGATAAATTAATTTGGACGGTTTCAAATACCATTTCAGACGTACCATGACGTCAGAAGTTTTATCAGTAGGCTATATGAAACTGATATAAGAATTACGACGAAAAATGAACAAATATACAATGACGACACCTTAAACGGAAATATTTTTTATTAACCTGATGTTTTTTTTTTTTGTTTGTTTCTACGAGTACAGGACTCGGGCACAGAATAAGTAGTGATACAGATGCGAAATGACGTGGTGGCTTGTTTGGTATTGGCGAACTTCGCCGCTTATTGGCTGCCCGAGATTGTTGATACAAGCCCCGTGTATGTTTGGCTCCTGCATGTTACTGCAGGTTTCCTATTGGCCTGGCTGCCGATTATCAAAGCAGCTGCCTCACGCTGATTGGCAGTAGGTGTTTCCGCTATGTTGCTGGCCAGGAAAGCCATTTTGCTGGCGTGCGTGACTGAGTTCGCAGGCCTACCGGGTATTTCTCTTCTGTATTCCTACATATTCTGTAATTCAGAAGTGTGGCGGTACGATGAACTGAACTGAAGTTTAGTTAATAATGATGCCGCTCACAATCCTGGCTTACGGGGAATTCGCAGTCGATACATTACGGTCTCAAAGTTACTGGGATATGGTGGCTATGCATTATTTAACTAGTTTAAAACCGGTTTTACGTGTATGTACTAGACGTTTCGCCGGTTTATTGGTATGTGAAATGACGTCAATAGTACAGAAAATATATTTATGTAAAACAGTTAAGTTCTCGTGCCGTTTGGTTTAAAATACATAACAGAGGGAAATAAGTAGGAATCCTTACATCATTATTTAGCTTTTACGGCCTCGGTAGAAAATATATAAAAGGAACGTGGAAACAGGTTTTCCCAGTCCTCTTCCAGGAATGACATTTGGTGGCGCTTGTTTGGACGGCTTGCTTACGAATTTCTTTAGTGTGGGAAGAAAGCTGAGGAAAAGAGTTGTCTGAATCGACAGAGCGTCTGTATCCCAAATATGTCGGCATCTGAAGAAAACATGAACAGCAACATTTATTTTGTTCTTCTAGCCAACCACACAGTTTAAATATTCGGGTTGTTTCGTAGTGACGGCCAAATTAGAATTTTTTAAAATCATCCGATCGCGAAGAAGGTATAAAAAGCAGTGCATACTGCCGAACGGTACTTTTGTTGTTGAGGCCATATGTGAAATAATTTTTTACGTTTACCACGCCAATGTTAAGGCTCGATTTCAGTCGCCACATTCAATTTCATTATTTTTCACTTTTTAAAATTCTAATAAAATTTTTAAATACGAGATTATTCCTCCAATTCTATTAATATCATGCCACAGTACAGACATTGAGATTTAGCTGTTGACACATAATTACGCCGCAATTTGTGTGGCAAAGTTTTTTATATTCATAATTTGCCCGACAAATTGCGACCTAACTATACATTACTATCTCTATTGCCCTGCTTGTAGTGTAGCGAAAAGTAAATAGAATTTGCAGTATAGTCGCCGATTTAACATTTTTCTTATCAGAATTTAAAAAAAAATAATAAATAAAAAAAGTCAATATGGTGACTGAAACCGAACCTTAAGGTCAATTCTACCACATGTTGGAAAGAAAATGTGTTTTGTTGATTTGGCACAGGAACCATTTCTGCCGCTAGTTTTGCTTCTATCGCTAAGGGACCAGAAAAATACGAAACTATAGTAAAATTAAATTTAAATAGGCTTGGAAATGACAGAAGTAATTTAACTTAATTCCACAGTGAAAAGAAATCAATTCCGCTTTTTAAATTATCAACTTGAGGCAACTTAAAATTTAGGAAAGCTTTGTGATAGGTCAGTTTGCATCCATACCGATGCCAGCGCTCACGCGGCAGAAATTTTCCCTGTGCGAAACTTTTAACATTGATTTTCCTAACCTGTAGAAGAATTAACCTTACCAATGTACAGCATTGTTAATAAATTCAGTATGGTAAAGTTGTTTCCCATACATCAATCGTACTGTTCCCTATACGTTTTTTTTTTTTGGGAAACAATCAAATCTATGCTGATGGTTTCAGACTTGCATAGTATCAATGACCAACATTTGCGTCGTTTTACAAGTTTAAGTATGGAAAGTGTCCCGTAATGGGTATGAGTTAAAATATGGAAGGAGGGGTAAGAGTGCCGTTGACTGACACGTGCAATTCATTATCGCATATCCGCGCAAGGCACTCAGCTGGCGTTCAGTGATTTACTATTATTCTTCTTCCTATGGGACTTAAAACTTATTTGTGTGCAGCATAGTTCAAAATAACGCTTGTTTCTACAGTTGTGTTAAGCGAATCTGATTGTTATTTTACCAGGTACGACAGTCTAGAAAAGCCGTTGTTGGCCATTTTGAGATGACCGAAAAAGTTGTTTCTGATAAACATGCTAAATTTTTTAAACTATATAGTTGCTGTGGTTCGCCCAATATATCACAAGGAAACTGCAAATCGTGATAAGAAGGTGCCGCTTGGTAGACATGTTCTTTAGATCAGGAAGAATGATATAAGATCGGGAGACACACTGACATTCCGTGCTGGACGCCATTTTCCAAGATGGCGGCGTAAAATAAGAAAAGCTCTATAACTTCGTTATATTTCTACC
>PNEQ01042839.1:0-42706 GCA_003012365.1 Medauroidea extradentata | reverse complement strand
ACCCCTTTTAAAGACTACATGTAAATTGCACTAATTCGATCTGCCTTGTAGTTTTTGTGTGTCAGAATTGAACGTTCGCACGCAGCTTTTAACGGAATTCGAGCCCAGAACCTCCCGGAATTTAGACCTGAGTGACAAACAACTGCGTCACGTAACGTCGAAATAATTCATGAAAATAAAATTTATTGAAAAAAAAAAAATTAAATATCTGTGTCCTGGGCTCATAGAGGTTGTACAACACCACGTCTCGATAGGTTACTGTAGTGAAACTCCTGTAGCCTATGAGTTGTTTTTCGCTGCTCGTTCCTGCTTTTCGGATCGTCTGCCTTGATTATTGACCAACAAAGTTGTATTCTTAATAATTACGTTTCTTATAAAGAAAAAAATTACAAACATATTTTTTAAAATATTTACGTAAGCATCACTCTGACGCGAACAACACCTCAATAACGCTACTTGTTAGATAGATATCGTGGGTTGATGGAAAACAAATTTTGTGCTTTTTCACCCTTTTGGGTGTCGAATTTCGAAATGTTTTAAATTTACATCTTAGACATTTGTATAAGTATCCAACTGAAGTGTAAATCACATCGGTAGCCCGTTCAGTCGAATCAAAATCGATCATTCACTAAAAAAACACATATCACCCCTGCACAGTATTGAGAAATCGAATTTCGAAAAAACCTGAAAACCGTATTGCGATAAATTCTGTAATCATCATCCTGAAGCAAAAATTAATTGTATATATCGACAGGTTCGATAGATATCGAGGATTTATCTAAAACACGTTTTAAGGTCTTTTCACCACTTAAGAGAGTAAATTTCGAAAAACCCTTGAATCACGTTTTAGAATACTTTATTGGTATCTCGTGGACGTAAAAATCACAACATCAGCCCGCTGGGTTCAAGATATATCGACGATTAATTGTAAACGCTTTTCACCACTTTTCACCCCTTTTCACGTCCTTAGGTGGCGAATTTCGAAAATTCGTGAAATTACTTTTTAGGTATTTGAGTAAGCATCAATCCTAAACAAATATCACGTCTCTATATAAAAAACTATGGGATCGATATGTATCGAATGTGAGTCGTAAACTCATATTACCTCATTTTTAACCAGTTTAGGGCCAATTTCGAAAAATATATTTTAAATGGTATTTGGGATATTTACAAAAGCACCAGTTTAAAGCAAAGAGTACTTCGATATCTCGATTGATTCGATAGATATGGAAGGATAATCGAAAACACATTTCACGTATTTTCACCCCTTTAAATAAAGAATTTCGAAACGATTTTGAGTCCTGTCATAGACATTTGTAAAAGTAACCAATTAAAGTTAAAATCACGACGATAGGCAATTGTGTTTCAAAGATAAAGACGATTGATTAAAAACATATTTTGCTTCTTTTTACTGCCTGGGGGTCGAATTTCAAAAAAACCTAAAACTACTTTTTGGGTATTTACGTAAGCAATATTTTGAAGTGAATATCAACTCTCTATCCCGAAGGGTTCGATAGATATCGATAGTTGATTGGAAACACATTTAAGGTCTTTTCAGCCCCTTAAAAGTTGATCTTCGAAAAATCCTTAAATTGGCTAATATGCATTTTTACGAGTGTCCTATTAAAGTAAACATCACCATGATTGGCCGTCGGGTTCGAGCTCTATCGACGTTTCTTCGGAAACACATTTCACCCCTTTTTAACCCCTTTGAGGTCGAATTTCGAAAAATCCCTTCTTAGTGCTCGCCTACGACCTGAAGGGAACCCCCACAAAAAATTTCACGATTCTAGGTCCAGTGGTTTGGGCTGCAGTTTGATATGTCAGTCAGTCAGTCAGTCAGTCAGACAGTCAGTCAATCAGTCAGCTTTCATTTTTATATATATAGATGTAATGGAAAACATACAGTTTAATATTTTCCCTCTTCCAGACGTCCGTATTATTTGAAAAATGTCACACTTGTAAAGTATATATGACGATACAATATTTTCATAGCAATGACTTGATATTTTCATCCATTACGAAAATGAATTGCCATCTGTTTGCGACAGAAAAATTGTTTTAAAATTAGTATCTGTAAATAAACTTTTTTAATATAAATAAATCAATAATTATACCTTCAATTTTACTTTAAGACTAAAATATATAAAAAATAATAAAAAAACTATAAAAAAGCACACTTTTTTTAAGCAATATGTACAAAAATGCGAAAACAATCTTTAACCGTAAAGACTTTGTTCAAAAGCATGGGATATCCACAGTACTGTATAACTTAAATCTTTGAATAAGGGGGTTCTTTATACTAAATGCCCTTTTACAAGATCATATATTTATTGGATTCAATTGATTGAAAAGCACAAGGATTTAAGAAATTTAATTAAATAAAAACATAATATGTAAACAAATGATACAGAAAATCATTATATATGCATTTTACAATTGTCTTATAAACCTGCACAACACAAAAATATTTGGTTGAGCCAGTACAAAATTTCTCATTATTTTTGTGTAAATTATTAAAAATAATAAAGGGCGTATTTAATTTGAACGAGCTTCAATTCGCGTACATAACTCAATTAATACATTATTTGAATAAATACTGCCACAAAAACATATTTTCTGCTCATTTGTATTTCCATTCAAGAAAATTTCAAACAAGTTCCAAACGAAAATCTTCGTCGATATTCGAGGCATTCAATAAATTTAAAGACAAAATGGCCGTGATTATGACGTCAGCATGGCGTCACATGGCGTTCAAGAAATTGATTTTTTTGGTCAAAGGCTTTGTTCCTATTTTTAGCTTATTAGAAAAATATAGTTAAACTGAACTGCGGGACAACATATCGCTATTGAACAAAATCTTTATATTTCAACATTATTTTACACTTTTTAGTTCTTATTGCTGCAAAAGCATGTTTTGTTAGTTTTTTAAAGCTGTAATTTCATTACCTTCGAAGATATGTTGTCTATACCCGGCAAATATAATTTTATGAGCTGTGAAAAATAATTATAAATCTGAAATAATTCAATAAGTCGAAAGCGCTAAACATGTTCGTGGCCTTTGTGAAGTGTTTTGACTGCACACAAAATGATCTTTGCGAAGTACTTAATTAGTGTGTGCTACAGATGTGTGTTAAAATTAAGCCACAAGAAGTGAGGTTATGTAAAATGTAGAGACCTACCAAATTCGCGTTATTATTTGGGACCAGACTAGGCTCCATTAACCTGTACAGCTTTGAACACAATCTATGAAGTCATTGGCCACCGGCCCGAATGTGATGTCAGTTGCGTATATAGCAGCTTTAAGAAAGTACTAATCTCTATATAGCGTGTAACTTTTTTTTGCCAAAAGCGTCTACCCCTCAATAAAGCTACGATAACGAGGGAGCGAAAAACAACTTGTAGTCTTGTCTGCAGTTAGAAAATAAAGTGAAATTTGCAGGACCTTAAAAATATAACGCAACGAAAGCATGGAAGGCATGCACAGTTATTTGTGTTACTCAGGTAGTGTTCATATTTAATGTGTAATTTTTAATTGAAGTTAAATTATTAAGTGTGGTTAAGCTCAACAAACTACTAAGTACGTGTCCGGACATCTCTTTGTTCGAACAAAAAAGTATAAATAAATTATCGGCACCCATTGTGAAGATTGTTTACATTTTAGACCTCAAATTATTTAGTAAACGTTATACAATTTTGCGTGTTTGTAATGTCTGCCATCAGCTTATGCGTTTCGCGTTGTGAATGGCAACAAAATAACTAAAATTAAAATAAAAAACTATTGTTGTGGAGCTGCTTGTCTCAACGTGGAATAAAATAATTTGCAAATAATTTAGATTTTATTTCTATATTCTCCTTATATGTTGCTAAATACGGACAGTAACGTTTTACAACTACGCGTTTAAAAATTTTTTATTTAACATTTTGATTACTTGTTATCTAAGTTATTAAAAAACATAATTTTCTAAAATTTACAATCGCCCCACAAGAATGTCACTGTCCATAAACACTAAGTATTTGTGAAAATATAAATATTTTTATGCTGTTTTATTATCTGGCATACTACAAATTAAACCGTGACGTAATACTAATTGTTACATAGCGCGATAACACGCCACAAAAACCAAATCACATCCTATTTATAACTTTCTTGTCAAAACTTCCATCAATATTGTGCTCTTCTGTAGATTTAGAAATTCAGGAAAAAAAATCTTTAAAATACTATGCATGAAAAAGCAATATGAAGAGTACTTAAAAAGTAAAATATTATTTTATATTAGAAAAAGAAAAGAAATAATTGTTAATTTATATTTCGAGACCTGCAGTCTTCGCTACGAAACAAAATCACTTAAAGTTTGGACCGTAACCTGAAGGAAGTTATGGGGGAGAAATATGTTAGGTAGCTTTTCCAGAAAATGTTTATTTTTGGTGCGTAACATTTCCGATGATTATAAATAACACTTCTACTCTACGGCTATATAAGTTGCGAACAATACAAATATGTACATATATAATTTTTGAAACTGGCGTGAAACTGATTTTAGTAAAGTCTTTAAGGTCGCAGATTGTTTCTGTATCAGTGAATATATTTCGCAGTTTTGAGTATTGTCTGTATGACAACTACTATGCCTCCAAAAAGTTAAAATTAAATTTTTGTAAACTGTTAATATTACTTAACTAAAAACAAAGGCATATGTTAAAATAAACGTGTACAAAATTAAAGTGTATGTTGTATGCCACGTCGCAACGCTTTATAATTTTATTCCATGAGTTTATGACTCTTAATGCCATTCCGTCAATATTCAGTTAATTAAGGAAGTCTAAATGAAGAAAAATATAAGATGGCAGCTTGAATTCAGGTGAGAACGTCAGAATCATCCTCGACATCGACGCGGAGGAAAATACTAACTAGACAACGGCCATGAAAATGTACTGTTATGACCAACCCTAGGCCAAACATAAGTTAAAGCCATATTCTCTAGTTTAAATTTTTTTAGCGGTCTTAATTTTTTACGCCTAAACAAGAGCAGATATCAAAAATATGTCTAGCAGTTTTGTTTGAAATCTTCTTCTCCATGTTAGCTGATTTTCAAAGCAGTAAATACTATGGTTTTAGCTAATTATGCGTAATTAACGCAATTCTGGTTGACTTATTATTCGAAACATAATAATTTATTGTTTTGAAAAAAAAAAAAAAAACTCTCACGGCTAAAACCATTTTCAAACGAACTGACAGACCGATTTTCGATACCTGCTCTCGTTTAATAAAAAAAACTGAAAAGGACTTAGGCAAGTAGGGCCGCGCCTCCACCAAGGCGATCTGGGTTCCATACCCGGCGGGGTCGGTCCATGGATTTTCGCATTCCGTTGGTCGGTGGGTTTCTCCCGCCTTTTCATCCCGGTGCTGCTCCATTCTCACCTCATGTTACCCTTCACCAGCGCAAAAGACCTCGATGTTAAGTGCTGACCAAAATTTCTCACTCACTGACTTAGGTCAGGTAGGTGTTGGCAAGCAGGCCGCATGAGCAATCATACAGTTTCCTAACCAGGAAAACACGACCAAGTAAATATAAATATTAAACATCGCATACAGTGAGACAGAGGAATCCCCCTACTTCGACGAGAATACGAGTTGCAACACACGGCGTAGTCGAGGGCGTGTATCGCTATCGAAGGACTTGTCTGCTCCGTATCGTGGCTAGGGTTACTACGCCACCAGTATGCACCAGGATGTCTAGATATGAGCGCCGTACCGTTGCATCGTATCAGCGTCGGCAACACGTTTAAGGTCGTTGTCGACCTAACTAAATTGCTAAATTGAGTGAGTGGGAGATTTTTGGTCAGCGCTCAACATCGAGGTCTTTAGAGCTGGTGAAGGGTGACATGAGGTGAGTATGGAGCAGCACCGGAATGAAGGGGCGGGGGAAACGAGAGATCCCCGAGAAAACCCGCCGACCAGCGGCATCGTTCGGCACGATTATCACATGCGAAAATCCGTGGACCGACCCCGCCGGGATTCGAACCCGGATCGCCTTGGTGGGAGGCGGTTTGGTCTGACTATTCGGCCACTGCGGCCCCCTAAGTAAATTGAGTAGCTACGAAAGAGGGTAATCATAATTTTGTCTGCCTACCTCCTCGTATTTGTATCGTACCTGGTAATGTATAAATTGTGACGTAAGTAAGCTAAGTTTCAAATATCATTAGACTTAATAACACAGCCATCATTTACAGTTAATAACTTAATAATCCTCTTCTTATCCAACTTGTATTGCTCATGCTTATGATTTTATAAAGCTTAGCACTACGAAATTTGTTATGTCACATTTTTTTTCGTAGACGTGCATGCTATTAGGACTACTATTTCTCCTCACTTTTAAAACAGAATATTATACCCGTTACCCTTAAAATTTGTTACAAACACAGCATTTCTTTGATTACTGGTTTGAATCGCATCATACATTTCTTTCCGATATTTCTCCAAATATTTGCTCCTACTGTCTATATCAGTGTGACTGGGATATATATTATTCTAATGGATTTTCTTAACAACCTGAATTTTGCCACTACAATTACTGCTGATAATTTAAGACAAAAATATACTGAGGGAGTAGAGAACGAGTACCTTAGATCGTAGTAAGAATTTGACATCTTAATAAAATTTTGAAAATGAAATTAAAAAAAAAAAAATTAACGTAATTAGAGATGATGGTATATCGTGAAAATGTTTTGAACCAACACACCCTTGTAAACGCTGTAGTTTCTTGCAACATATTTGAATCGGTGATATAATTCTGACACAGCGTAGCTGTCTGCAGACCAATAAGAGGTGTATAATTTTATAATATCGGGATTCTTATTGGCTCAGTCAAATAGGGCAATGGCTCCAAGTACAAATTAAAGGCAGTAATCTTCTGGTAAGCTGAACGTGTGTTGAAATCCAGTAAATAGTCAAGTTTTCCCGCGATAAACCATAATTTCTAAACATAATGTGTTCCGCTAATTCATCAGAAAATTTCATTACAAACATTTATAATACTGAAGGTAATAGCTAAAATAAATTACTATTTCAATAATTGATAATGTGCTCTTTCATATTGATATGTTCGTGATAATTTTTGTACTTACAGCTGGCCACCTCCATGGTGCAAACTTGGCTGTCCAAAGGGAACTTGGACAAATCCATCATGCATGAGAAAACCAGTTTCAGCCTGCAAATGACAAAAAAAGCAGATATTTCAAAAACAACATGGATTGCATTAAAATATGTAAGTTATTTCAAATTAATACAAGATAAATGTTCGTAGATAAAACCTGTGAACAATAAAGTCAAAATTATAAATTTATTGATGCTATTTTAAGAGTGAAGTTTTCTCATTTAAGGGCGCGGTTCACCTCAGTTTTCCGTCTTTTTTATTTTTATATTTGTACCAGATATTTTTTTTCTTATTTTAAACATAAATTTTGATTAAATCTTCCTCTTAGGAAGTTTGTGTATCTCTCATAGTTTTTGCGTAGTGAGAAGTAAACGTCAAAATTTGGACTTAACGGTTTTAAGTACGCCAATAAAACCAACTGACATACTAAACGGAAAAAATTCACACTACATAACAATGTAGTAGGCCATAATTTGACATATATATATATATATATATATATATATATATGTTTTTTTGTATTTCCAAAAAATTTTTGATATTTTTTTTATTTTCGTTTCAAAATTCAGCAATTTTTTTATTAAATAGAGAAGTATTTTATTTTTTGTTTTTATATATGTCAAATAATAGCCTACACATTGTTATAAACTGTGAATTTTTGTCGGTTTGGTACGTCAGTTGGTTTTAGTGGCGTACTTAAAACCGTAAAGTACAAATTTTGACGTTTACGACTCATTACGCAAAAACTATGAGAGATACAAAAGTTTCCTAAGAAGAAGATTTAATCACAATTTATGTCTAAAATATGAAAAAAATACCTGGTACAAATATAAAAATAAATAAAGACGTTGAAAATTGAGGTGAACCACGCCCTTAATTGCATTTTGTGGCTTAGTTTGAAAGTAACTGAGTTATTATTGCGTGATGTCACATACGCTGAATACTCTTTAACTTATGCTGATAATAAAGTCGAGAATAATAATTTTATTGAACCTCATCATAATAACTTTTGTTGAAGGGAATTACTGAAACTTATAATATAATGACACTAGCTTGGCAGTTCATTTAAAAATAAATACACATATTCAGATTCAAAATTTTTACTGATTTTGATACAGCAAAGAATTCTCGGCGTTACTTTATCATTTTGATTTAATACTCGACAGTTTAATTTACGCATGAGATAGTTTACGTGGCATCGAAGTCTGTAACAACTACTTTGGGATGGATGTGCTCTGACTTCGAGACCTATATAAATCACGGCTATGTTTGCCCTAAATAATATAAATGATTTTAAACGTAGACGATAGTCAATTACCTTTTTCAATCTCTCTTCTCAAAACGTTTGCGTAAATAATTCGCCTTTTAGTAAATACGTAATACATATTTTATTCTGATTCGTCTACAGTATATCTAGAATTTATAAACGCGTTTATTAAATACTATCAGTATAACAAAACATACTGTTGACAAGCTGAATAATTTGTTGGATATACGTTATTGTTAGCGAATGTTTTTAAAACGTAGAAAACCCACAGTAACGTTAAAGGACTGAGTACAAGAAAGTCATCAACAAAAATACGAAAGAAACAAATTAAGAAAGCCAGACTGCTATAATGAACAAACATACAAATAACTCCGAAATAGGAATGAAGTTGGTATATAATGGAAACCAAAAAAAGTCTGCAGGTGTTCCTCATGTTGTTTATGTGTCTGAAGGCGGGAGCAGATACCTGTTCCTGATATGTCACATCTGTTGTCGAAGGGAGCCTACTATTACCAACTACGTTATTTTTTTTTTGCTCGTATACGACTATATCTGTTGCAGTGCTCATTTGGTTGTTCTCGTTGTCTTCCGTCCATCGCTGTCGGCATTTTCTCATGCATCTTGTTTGGTAGTCCTTGTCTGTTTGATTTTCCTTTTCGATTTATTCGTTTTTTTTTTTTCGTTTTTGGTTTACTCTCTGTAACGAATGTATTCCTATTTCTGAGTTATTTGTACGTTTGTTGACTACGGATATTTCTGGCTTCCTAGGTTTGTTTGTTTTGTATTTTTACTCACTTTCTTGTCCTCAGTCATTTTATGTTACTGTTTGTTGTCTGGGTTTCAATAACATCCGCTAGCGATCAAGTATATCCAACAAACGGTTCAGTTTGTCATACACATCAATAGCAAAATCGTTCAAATATCACAATACAATTACAGTTACATTTTGTGCAGTTTTTAAACTTCTCAAGTTATTTAAAACTTAAATATTATTTCAACTTAAACTTATACATTATTAAATTTAACGTCCTCCTATAAAGGTTACAGCAGGCAAGCCACACACCTGCACGCGTTACTTGGCTAAATCAGAAAAAAGAGATAAAACAATGGTAGGAAAATTTATACCCTCACGACATTCCCCATTAAATAATATTTTTGGCAAACATTTTCTAAGTCGTTGTATAAATAATGGCCCACGTGTAAAGACAGATGTTTGCTGTAAATCAACAGAGCAATAGCGTGACGCCAACATTTGGTTTCCTAGGAACGAAATTAAATTGCCATTTTAAAGAAAATTTTACAAAATATATTAAGTCTTTCATTGATAATTTGCTATCCATAGCCTCAATATTCGTAGGGCTATTACTTATAACAGAAAGTTTCCCATTATGGAGAGGTTGAGCAGAATTTATTAGAAGGTACGGTACAGGCATAGAAAAATGAAGTATACAGAACAACTGCAACACCTATAATACATAATTTTAGGCGCACTCGTCAGCTAAGCATATTGTGTCTAGAAAAATGGTAGAGATGGGGACGGAAACATTTGCTTCACACGATGATGGAGAAAAAAATTGGGACACGTTCTTGTCCATACAAAAATCGAACACTCATAAAAACAGTCCTCGCTATTTTCTTAGTTGTTCATGTAGGTATTTTTATACTGATACGAAACACATTTTTACGCGTTATCGGATTACTGGTACTCTTACACAACTGGAAGGCCAGTCTTGTTCGCACAGACCTTATCTTAGAGAGACTGAATACGGCAGCTCCCGTCGCTGTCGTTTAGTTTAGCGGATTAGGTACCTCTTAATTTAGCGGATTAGGTACCTAATTTAAAATGGCTTTAGTGTTATGTCTCGCTTTCTTGTTGAAGGCAACAGAGAAGAACTTAGCAGCTCAGTGGGAGTCGTTACAGTGTAAAACATACCTTCCGGTACTCCATGCTTTTTTGTTTGCTTGATTTTTTTTTTTTTTTAAATTCTGTTGTGAATTTTCATACGAATATGTACACTTCGTGCTCGGTTTTACTTATCAACACTGCGGAGATACTTAAATAACAATATTTAAGACTTGTAGGCCTACTGTTGTACACAAGCCCAAACACGTATGTAATTTCTGTATTAATTTAATTATTCAATATGTATTTAATTACTAACAACATTCTTACAAAATGGATGAACTTATATGCAGACTACAAAATAAATAATCACACTAAATTTGTTCGAAATATTTTATTTATATGGGGAATGACCAAGAAGTAAGCATGCTAATCTGAAAATAAAGATAGATGTACAGTATATGTACAAAATTCAACTAATGACAAATGTTTTCTGTATGGCCATTTGTCCAAAATTGTTAAGCAAATATTATTTTATAATTTACCACTCCAGTAGGCCTAACTTTTATCCGGGTTTGTTTGAAAGCTGTTTCATTCAATCAATGATAAGAATTGCCTTCTGAAGTACGCAGTGCCATAATTTAAAAATAATTTTTCAGATTTAATTATCTTATTGCTGTAGATCGCATTCAGTAGCACTAAGTGTTTGTCAAACTCCATGAGCATCAGGCTGTATAGTTTTTGAACTGCAAGGAACAAGCTCTCCATATTATTTTCACTTCATTCCAAGATGGTAGATTCGGGTCACTAATAAGTTTAAATTACTATCAACACGCCTGTCATGGTTTAAATAAGTTAAGTGCTATGACGACCAAGTTCATAAATAAGTCCTAATAATTTAAGTTTAAGTTTCTAGATTTTTTAATTCAGTCTATAAAAACTGAAATATACGAATCCTAGGAAACAGTTTTTTTTAATTATTTTCAAACGCAGCCAAAGTGACGTATGACGCATTCGTTTAGCGAAAATTTATGTGAAGAAATGACATTTACGACATTTTGACGTCAGATATCGTGCCCCACAACTGTACGGCAAAAGGTTTGCGATAGCTGTTTTCCAGGATATTATCAAGGGCGTAGCTAAGATTTTCTAGAGAAAGGAGTCTGGGGGAAGGCGGATAGGGGATATTTCGGTTGCAATGTAATGCATACATATTCCCACATACACACACACACACAGATACGTACAGGAAAATATTTGAGTTTGTTGGCTTGGTATTATTGCAGTAGTTATATTTCAGAATCTCAGTACTGAAGTGAAAGTGTGCAGGTTTTCTCAGGGGAGAAGGGGGTAGATTTTTCCCGATATACCCCTCCTGGCTTTTCACCTGGCCTAAATTATTTTTTCACGAATTAATACTAACCTCTTAATCATGACTAGTTAAAACTCTTACATGGTGTTAATATTATCAGGAAATAATCAGCTTACAACAGTACCGTCTCTGTCTGGATGCGACTTTGTTAACAACCTCCTTCGCAATTAGGCGTGGGCCACTCGGAAGAACGCGTCTCATCTTGAAGGACCGTAACTAGAAAGTTCATTAGTGTAAGCTCTTGAACTCGGGGACACTTGGAACCCGCGTGAATTGCTGTTCTCATAACGACTTCTGTCTCAGGCGAAACTTTGTGGCTTTTATGTGGTCCCTGCCAACATAACAAAACAACTCCTTTGAAGATACAAAGTTGAAGTTCACTATTATCTGTGCGTGTTTGTTCTGTGATAGCTGTGTATGGAATGGGCAATGACATCATAAATTCCAAACGAAATTATACATGAATAGACGGGGCTTGAATATGCATATTACAGTGGAGCCTAACATGCGGGTTATTGAAGTCGCGAAATTTTCCTGTCCCTACTTATTGGTAATGTCTGGACTTGGCTATGCTAGGTAAAGAAAAAGTAAAAAAAATATATCCGTATCAACAAATTTATGGAACTTTACACAAGTACAGTTATTACGAAGATCACTGGCAATTAAGAAGTAAACCGGCAATAGTGGAATAGTCAGTAACGTTAATATTTACTGTAACGTAACAGAATGACTTATAATGTAGTTACACATTCTCATGTACTGTAACATTGACATTGGCCCTTAGCTATGGAGTGTCACAACTCTAACTTACAGTGTATGTGTACAGTTGCGGATATACGTTTAAACTAATACCTTGTGTGCGTTACGTAATCGGTGAGTATGAGCATTCTGGTGTGGACAGTAGCAACCTCTGAAGCGACGGAACTTTTGCGTGGGTTCTGTGGACAGGCGCCACCCATGACAGATTCCACAAAATTGTATTTCTTAGATCCGGAGACCGTGATTTGATTCTTGTGGTGTTTTATTTTTCCAAATAAATCTGAAATCATCTGCGCAGTAACTAACCAATGCGATTCGGGTTCGATCTCCGACGGGTTCAGTCACTGGATTTTCGCATGTGAGAATCGTGCTAGGTGACATCGTTGGGCAGCGGGTTTTTAAGGCCTCGCTTTTTAGTTTTGTAGTGGTTTCGAAAATATTTTTTTGCGCTAATTAATACATATATCAAAATTCATTCTTACAATTTTAAGAGATACATAATCGTTTGTATCTGAATTTTTTTGTCACACCAAAATGGATTTAGATTTTTGCCCCTGAAATATCACATATTTTGTAGTCAAAATAAGCCAAAATTATGGATTTTTTTTTGCTAGCAAACTGTACATTATTAAAAAAAAAACACCGTTGAAAAATTATGTATCGTATGACTGAAAACAGTCTCAAAAATGTTCAAAGTGTTTGGTTATAAATATTCTAGTTATTCGCAATTGTTTGAAATAAATAAAATACCATGACCTTAAAGGGATCTCCTGTTTATTGTTTGAAATAAATAAAATACCATGACCTTAAAGGGATTTCCTGTTTATCTCATCCCCCTCTTTATTTCTTATCCAGGCGCTTCACTATTGTAGGGCCCCACTGCATGTCATCTCTCGGGGTATGTAGATGCCTATGGAATCCCAGTAGCAAGTCGGAATACAATACAGGATGAGATATTCTGGTCCTCGGGTACCCTCCTCATGCTATATTATATTACTGTAGTATAAGTACAATAAAAGGTAAGGTCAGTGGGCTTTACGTCTCGTCGACAGCGAGGTCATTAGAGACGGAGACACACAACTTGGTACATAGACAGGAGCTGGGAGAGGAGCCGGCCATGGCCTTTGTTGGAACCATCCCAGCATTCGAGCACAATAAAAGTTTTGCCTCATTGCTTTACGTAACATTTTACAGTTCAGCCTTTGCATGTCGTATTATGCTAGGTAAGTGTTGTAACCTAAAATCGCATAACCGACTGGCTCGTTATGTTGGGTTTACAGCGCTCAGGAAAGTGATTAGATAAAAGCGATTTAGGCACCCGTTCAATGATTCCCGCCATCTCTGCGCCTTACACTTTTAAATAGCAGGTGCAATACACCTAGGCTATAAGCGGGTTACTAACAATATGTGCATTTAAGAAACATGGCAAAAATACAGTTTGTTGGCACTCCCATTTCCCCTGCCTTTGGATTCCGTAGCTACTTCATACTCACTTCATGTCGTCTTCACGCCCTTTAAAACTTATTGCCTTGCTTAGAAAATATAAGAAGTATTACTATGCCTTCACGCGTAAATGTTTTAAGCCTACTTTCAAAAGTTAATATCGACTATGGTAAGATGACTTCCCTTTCTCTCGGAGTGTACGCAGCCTATGAATGGGTTTGTATTTACGCGTGTATGTGTATCCTGATAGATTATAAACACGTGGACCAATTTACTGAAGATTTGCTGCGAATTTAGTACCTATAAAATACATTTGTTCATTGTGGTTTCGAATTTATCATCGAAGTGGCTGGAATTTTCAAACTTTAGATACGGTTATATCTCGGGAACTTAATTAATTCACCCTAAAGTTGGCATTTTGAGTTACTCGCCTAAAAGCTTGAAATGAACGTAAACACGAAGTGAAACGCAAAGTGTTTATAAATATTTAGTATGGGAACAAACTCATTTTAGATTTAATGTAGCCTACAAACACTTAACACTACAATATCTCACTAAAGTATTGCTACGTAATTTTCTGGAATCAGAAATGCCTAAAGACGAAGATACACTTATTACTTATTCAATAATACTTGATATTTATATTCGTGAGCAGACAAATATAGTCTATATTAAATACGAACTTGTCAGTGAAAATAATTAATCCGGACAGGTGAAGTCACTCCGTTGACCTGTCTTCGTGCATTACAATATTGTTTGAAGCGGTGATAAAACGTAAAATATAATCCAGAGCTAGCAGTGTCTAAGAAAGTTGTGCAAATTTGACAAACTTCTGTTTCCCGCTTGTGAAATTTTAGTGCAAAGTCTCGGAACTATTAGCCGTCTGAGAATGTTGAAGCTTGTGGGAGGAAGATATATAAGTGAAATGAGAGACAGCGGACGTGTTGAGATCGCTCCAGGAAACTTCTCTGGCACTCTTGAGACTAGAAGCTGGGAGATGTGACATCCGCAGATCTGCCGTCGTAGAGTTAGTAATTGCCACCGTCTCCAGTTTTCCTTCCCTCTGTCATAGATGTCACGTTAGCCACAACTGCAGAGAAAAATACGACATCGAAACCACAAGACAAATTGAAATGCAATACAAAGACTATTTTGTCAAACATTTTATGTCAATGGTGATTGCTTGACTAAAGAAATGTTTCTCGATTTAGAAACGTGCCTGAAAACCCCCTAAATTAAAATTTCACATTTTTGGATAGTTAGTTACTGGTACATTACTGAATTTCATATTGTTCATTCCTAGCATTCAGATTAATGAATAAAATATTTATTATAATGATTATTACGCTAGTATAATGAAAGTAGTACCGTTGTTTTCTTGCTGTTTAATTTGACTGTTTCATAATCTTAGTCACTCCAAATGAAGAATAAGTTTAGACTTTTTGAGAAAATGACTTGAGTAAAATGACCAATAAGAAGGAGCATGACCAGCACGTATTAGAAGAGTTTACAAACAGGTTATTATCATAAAAATTACGTAACTAACCGACGTAGTCACATTGCGATGAATGTTACCTGCGGATATTTTGGGCAATCAGGACTAGGGAAGAACTCGCTGACAATAAGGACATTTCTTTCTCACTAACCACGTGCATCATCGCCTTTATGTACAAGACGCTTAACAGGCGAGCTGTCTTTTCGCCCGCGACTCGCTTGAACGTGACTTAAAGCGGTTAACCATAATTTAAATGTCCTGATAAGTAAAATATGCGTTACTAAAATCTTTATAATTGTATACAAATTTAAACCGCTAAAACGTACTCGAAAATCACTCATTGGAAAATGTGGTGGTTTTTCTTCGGAAGTGTAACGACTCTTAATCGCTGTTCATAAACGTGTAGGTAGGGAATCGTTTTTAAATAAACCCTCTGCACATCGTAAGGCGAGATTTTCAGTCGGCACCTTTAATGTGTTTACTCAGGTTTTAAAATGTAAATTATAATATTGTACACATTAAAATGTCCCTTTAGTTTGTCGTCATGCACACAGTACCTAACAAACGTTTTGGGCCATCCTTATATCAGTTAGTCATAAAAACAAACTAATAAATATTATGTTTTGATGAGACATTTTTTATGTTGAATGTTACTATATTACATAACACTAGAAACGTATTTTGCGATATCTGCAAGGCAGAAAGACGCACACTTCAGCTTTTCCTTAAGTCATGTGCTTACAGTTGAAATTAAAAACTCATGCTGTAAACAAAAGTCAAATATTACTTATTTAATAAAACACTACAAATAACTTTATAAATATGTTAAACTAACATACAGTAATTCAAAATTTCTACATAGGTTTTAGTGAAAGCACGGCAGAAAATATTTTTTCCATAAAAAATTATACAAAAAAATTTTTTTTTAAATTATCGGTCATAAAATTTTTTGTTAACATTTACAATTTAAGCCCTTAAACTGATGCTGTTATGCACGTAACCATTTACTAATTAATAGGGCGACTTTTGGCCTGTGGGCAGCAATACAATGTTCCAAAGATTTTCTGTGGGGTCTCAATCCTGGCTCCTAGCAGGCCAGTTCAACAATGCGATTGCTTCTCTTGAAACCATCTCATCGTTACAACAGATGTTTGGCGAGGAGGGTTATCTTGTTGATAAATAAAATACCTATCGTGAAGTTTCTGGCCCAATGGCATGTTCTCCGGCATGGTTCCAATGTATTTTCAAGAATCCATGGCGCCGGCAACGAATCTCAATATCTCAGTACCTTCAGCTGACATGCAACTCCAGATCATGCCTGACCACCTCCTCCTTGAACAGCTGGTACGAGACAATCGGGGTGAAATTTCTCCGTCACTATCCTCCTAACTTTCACTCTTCATGAACTGTAGAGCAGAAATCTCGATTCATCGCTGAATAGGAGCTTTCCCCAATGTTCCATGTACCAGTTTCATTTCCCCCTTGCACAAAATTCTGCGGTTCCTGTTGTTAGTATTACTCAGAAGTAGTTTCTTAAGAGAAAGAGGAATACAGTCAATTTTCCCTAAGTCGACGAGAAATCATTATTGTTGAAACTTCTACTGTTGTAGAATCTCAAAATTCCCTCTTTATTTTAGGTAGAGATAATTTGCGATTAGATTTCGCCACTTTACATATTAATCTTATTTCGCGCACAGATGTAGCGGGCCGGCCACAGCGCAGTTTATCCGCTACTTCACCCAGCTCTGCAAACTTTTTTACTGTATTCGTTACGCAGCTCATACTAACACCTAACTCTGATGCTGTTGTTCTATGTGACTTGCTGCATTTCCTCACACCGATTATTTGCCATTTCAAACACCCCGAAACCGGTTTTTTCCCATTTATGTGATTAACAAACACTCTTAATGTGCACGTGCCACTTCTCCGAAAGAAAAAAATTCCACTTGTGAACACACTCTCGTAACAGGTTAGTGTATGTGGCATTATCCGTCGCGCGAAGTTTAAACTATCGACTGGTCCACGTGCGATCTCGCTGTTTCATCGGTACTTTTTATTTCGTTTTTAAGCATGTGTCAATTTTTTGCTATTTTTTCCTGCACTGTGCAACATTAACAAATTATTATATTTTTTTAGTAAATTTTTCTCACGTTTTTATATTTTTCAAATTATTTTGCCCTTTGCCCAACACTGAAAAAAAATTGAAATTTAAATAAATGTGATAGTTTACATTCCAGGAAATTTTTTTATCACTTAAAATGTACAGTTTTTACAATACACGTCTTAAATTTAAAAAAATGAAACGTAACTTGCAAACTAAATAGGGTATCCAAATAAACTTTGAATAAGTAAGTGCGTAAAAGTCTACACTATTCACAAAACATTTATTAACATATTACTAACAAAAGCTTACAACCAGAGACCTATTATGTTAAACTGCTAGTGGTCCTAAACTATTGTTCGGATCTGTACAAAGGTTTCCGTTCAAGATCATGGTCTCCCGTTTTATGTAACGCATTATATTTTATTTAGTTTAAAAGAACATTAAATTTTCTTAACTCTGTTAGTAGTACCATTAAAAATATATATGAACACGATAGCATATTCTAGAATCAATAAGGTATAGCCCTGTACGGAACTTGCAGCATTTCCCAACCTTAAATTTCAGATCACGTGATCCGAAATGAGGAAGGCATAGCAAGTAATTAGTTTTAATAGGGCTTAGAGTTGTATGACATTATGTTCCTAAGACACGATCACGATTTCTTGTATAATGTTGGCAAAGGCGAGAGAGCAAAAATGAGGTTGCCCTTGGAAATTAAGTTTTCATTTCCCCTCCCACCCCTCTTTTACCCTCATGTTTCCAAGACAAAAATCCATGTTCATATAAGTGCGAAAAATCTTATGATTCTTGAGCTGTACCGTTATAGATCATGTAAATATTAAACATACGGAGCTATTTCACGTTGTAATAAGTTAAACTGCGTTAAATGATAGCCGAGTTTGAACAGGTACAGTCAATAGTTTAATAATATGGTCCATTTTATAGTAATTTATTCGATAACCATTTACTTTCTATATATGCAATTGAAAAAAGTGATTCGTTAAACGTGTAATGTGAAAAACTATCTAAACGTTGATATTGAAACAAGGTTTTTGAATGATAAATAATTGTTTAAAATCAGTTTTAACGTTTTATTTTTAAATTGGCAGATAAAATTTGATGATAAATTGCAAAGGGGTTTAGTAAAACCCTTGTAACATTTTCATAACCAGCTATTTCAGGGCAGTGCCCAAAAAGTTGTAGAAGGATACTGCACTTAAAATTCGCATGACATATTCTGTGAGGGAAGAAAGATAAATATAATTAAATTTGCACTAAAATAGTTCGCCTTCTTGTGTATTTATGTTTCGAATACGTACTGACGTAGTTTGGTTATTATCAGTGGCGGCTCGTAGGTTGTTGCCAGGGAGGGCACAAGTTGCAGATAACTGTAGGCGTATATGGTTGTGCGATAGTTGACGTTACAGCCACTAACACTCTGGTATGTAGGTGCCGCTTATTACTGACTGGTCTCAACACAATAAGTAGCCAGTAGATATTTCATGGACATTTGTATACGGCGGCGCGTTCACACACGTGTACAGTTCTCGGCAACATGTGCCCTCCCTGGCAACCACCTTCGAGCCGCCACTGGTTATTATTAGTTAAGCTTTTCTTCAAGTAATTGTGACCTTCCTGATAGGAGGGGGTTATGTGATATTTGGAGATACTATGGTATGGCTTGTTTTCAAAAGGAAAGCAGATTACAGAGATGGGGATTTCTAATGATACTGAGGAACCTAAAGACATGGCCATCAACACGACTCAACCACGATGGAAGTTGTGCATGAACAACCCTCGTTACGATATACTCGCCAAGGAGTTAACACTTTATCGTGAACAACCACAGAGAACACTGAAGCTGGAGAAAGTGGGTAAGGTAAGAGAATACTAGAGTGGGACCTGGAGGTCTCCTTGAAAGCATAGTTGCCGTGTGTTGAGGAAAGACCAAGACGGTTCTCCTGGGTCTGCGGGGTAGTTTCGTGCAGCATCGTAGGAACACGGCCTGTGCTGCTAACTGGGGCGTTGACTGCAAGTTGTGTGTTCTTCTAAGTTCGTGTCGTCAAGCACGAGTTAAGGAAGTTGCAAACAAGGGTGAAGTAATATAATTTTCGGTCTTGAGGGAATGTGTAGACTCCGCCATGCAAAGACTTCGTTACTTTAGGGGTGACCCTTATTTTTACGTGGAATATTCACCATCACGGTTAAATATAAATTTAACAGTAACTTTACCTACAGAATTTTTTTTATTCATTTGGCTATGACAGGGCGTAGAATATAGAATAAATTATATATTCTGTAAAACATTACTATAATTGTTTTGTTAAATTTGGATACTGCCTCAGAGAGAATCGAATTGAAAAAGTCTATCTATATTTTACGCCTCGCCATCGCCAAATGTATAAAAACAAACTGGAAATGGAAGTTAAATCAGAATATAAAAATAAATTCAATGGCGGCAGAGGTTTCACACTAAGCGAATCGCGAATTTGCTAAGTATATGTGTGTGTATGTAAGGCACACGATGCATTCGTGACTAATTCGCGTGTTCCGGACTTGGAAATTCGTAGAAAGAAAGTAGCCTTTCCTAACGAACATGGCCTAAAAGGACGTCAACCACTTATTACGAAGAGGGAATCACAATGTCCCTTTTGCACACCAGAAAGCAAGCAGATACATGCATGTCAACATACAACAAAGCGCGGATTATTTCTGGGCATTAAATTAAGAAAAATGAATTGGTGAGTTGAAATAGTATTCAACTCGCTGCATATGTGGCAGGTTATCGTGAATAGCCCATAAATATACGTATACACTGGCTAATGTGTCTAGTGTTAAGGGCGGCGCTACTAGGATCGGGAAAAGGCGTGCAGATATTCAACAATCCTGATTTTATTCGGAAACCATTCCACTTGTCACACGGTTAGGCTACCAAAAGCATTTAAGTACCCTTGCACCGGCCTATTTATTTGCAACATGCTACTTTCGTTTCTAACAAGTACTTTTTTGAGTGCTAAAATGGCTGAATTGGGAATTTTCACGGCCATTTTTATGTAAGAGTATTCATTTTCGGAAGCATCTGAATAAAATAGGCCTCTAGAGCGAACCTTTACCTATCATAGCGTACCATAAAAATACAGTATTTTCGCTGAAAATCCCATAGTAAAAACGGTTCGGCGGGAACCTTGCACGCTAGTTCAGCGCTTGGCTCGTTGTGGCGATGCGGCAGTTAGTGCGTGCTTTAGGTCAACCTTACTGCTCCGTCACTACTGAGCCTCTAACGCGCAGGTAGGCGGCGCCGTTAATTTTCGTGTTATGGGTTATTTAGATGCTCACAGTACAGTGCGATTGTAGTCCGGGGTTGGCCACACCTATGAAAATGAATGGCAAATTCGTCATGTCGCAGTTATGTGCGATACTCATGTCGACGCACTTTTCGTCAACCTATCACAGAGAGATAAGTTAGTAATTTAGCTGTTTGTCCAACTAATTAATAAATTATATATTGTTGTCAGTAACATAGATTGTGTGCATTAATCTATAAGAAGTTTTTGTTTTTGAAAGGCACATCAGCACAATTTATCACATCCTTCGAAGCCCTCAGCACCTCATGTACTGTAACGCACAAAATGGCGGCTTCAGCTACCGTAATCAGGAGTAACTTTGGACACGTGGGGTGGCTTGGGGTATTTCTATAGAAAAATATTTTTTCCCCCGCGTAAGATAGCACTGAGTAAGCAAATTAACTAGTGATAAATTTCAAATCATGAATGTATACATGAAAATAAATTCATATTTACTCACAGTTGATACACGTAGAAAATAATTTTTTTACTAAAGTGTCCCAAGTCACTCCACGTGTCCAAAGGCACCCACGATTACGGTAGGGAGAGTCCTCTACCCCCGGACAGTTTGATTGTTTTGTGTGTGGTTTCATATTTAAAGCTAATTTTTATCAATTGGTGTATGTTACACATACTTTATTAAATATCCAATGATATTTTTGACAAAAAAACGTTTTAATGTAACATGAGAAGTTAATAGACTTAAGTAATTCACCAATTTCCCTAATTTTTTAAGACTGGCCTGTAGCATCGGACAGATAGTAATTACGTCATTAATTTGATATATTTTGTCTATACTGTTCAATAATTTGATGTTGTTAATATATTTTACTGTTTGAAGGCTACAGGCACACTAACATATTGTGTTAAACATTCAGACAAAACATTATTACATAAAACACATTATAAAACATTTAAAAGGAAAATATGAGGCTAAAATATGCAATTAGGCCTATAATAAAATTATTAATATTAGGCAACAATGGCAAACAACCATTTCTAAATTATAGTAGGTACAGAAGCACTCTTGGAATTTCTTAAACATAAAATATGCTTAGACACATTAAATTATGTCCACAAGAGCAATTTTTGATGCTCAGGTACATCTATCACATTTATAAAACAGTGGTGCTCCTTCAGTGTTCGCACAGTTCTCATGGGCCCATTCCTTACATATATGACACTAGATCCAGTCTTCCTCAAAACTTTCCCCACACAATACACAAATGGTCTTCTTTTCACTAGACTGTTCTGACACTGTTGCGACTTGGTCAAACTTGAGAGGTTTCTTGCATTTGAGGCGCTTTCTGGTTTCCTTCTCAACATTCTCATCGTGTTTGGCTTGCAGCATTTATTTAAATTGAGTAGATGTAAGAATTTCACTTCTTTGTGCCTTCCTTTTTCTACACTGAAGCCTATTTTTGGTAGCATCTGGTATAGGAGGGATTTTATCTAAAACGTCAGCAGGCTTCATTCTACTTGGACCTGGAGCTGGATCCACACTGGTTTGTGTTGTAGCTCTTTCGAACTGCGCGACATCACCTGTAGTTTCTTGGCTGGCTAATGATATTTCCACTTCTGTCATTTTGGAAGGTAAGAAATCCAAATCCGTGAAGATTTTGGGTTCAGCGGATGAATGCCAGTGCATGAGAATCCTTTTTGAGCGATCTCTAGACGACAGACTTTTGTGTAGGCTTCACATACCAATTCTGCAATGTTGTATTAATTTATTCGCAATCCACGATTCCTCGTCATCCACGACGAACAGGCTTCTGCATACAACCCCTTAAAAGGCTTCATAAATGACCTGTCGAGAGGTTGCAACTTATGGGTTGTGTGGGGAGGTGTTGATAGCATGTGGATATGTTGGGATCTTGCATACAAAATGACCTCCAAATCCTTATGACTTCCGTGGCCATCAAGAACAAGAAACACAGGACTTTGCTCTGTCGGATGTGCATGCTTAGCGAAATTCTTCAACCGTGTCAAAAATATATCGGCATTCATCCAACCACTTTCTTGAGCAACTCCATAACACTCGTCAGGAGCTCCAATCATAAGCCTTAGGTTCATCTTCTAAAAACTGGTGGAATAAACTGACCTATGGCATACATGCAAAACATCAGAGTCACATTCCGATCCCTCTCACCAGAAGTTAGTTTCTCACATTGTATTTTCCCCTTCACTGAAATCACTTTGCTGTTTTCATGGACGGTGGAGATTCCCGTCTCATCTGCATTGTAAATACGAGATGGTGGGAAAGAATATTTTTCCATAAACTCGCCTAGTTTATCAAAAAAATATCTACTTGCGGTTTATTAAAGCCCACAGCTCGCATCAAACTTGTGGATTCAGTAGTTCTCAGTGCCAGTTCCGGATGTCTCTTCATAAATTCGTAGTAAAAATCTTTTCCTGCAGTTTTCTTGTTCTGGTTGAATCTATGGGGAAGCTTTAAAGTTGCAGCTAATTCGTAACACAACTTCATTAACTCTTTTCTGGTGAGGCATGAGCACGTTGTCCAATTCCTTGATATGGACAACCAGTTGTTCTTCATAGTTGTCTGAAAATGTTTTTTCAAACGACCCTAATTTTGGTGTCATTTTAATTTCCCCTCCATTCTTAATTTGTGTTACCCTATCATGCAATGTACTCTTTGGAACAATAAAAGTTTCAGCAGCTTCCCTTACACTCAAATTACTAGCCAGCACACTATCGACAGTTTGCTTCATGTCGTGATCAAACCAGTTCCCCTTATCTGCCCCATTTCCCTATCTCCAGACATTAGGACCTATCTTTTCTAGTAAGCAGAAAACAAGAGGACTCCTGAATGTACGAAAACAGAAAACCGGCTTTTAATATTATGTCTGATCAAGCCTGTCAAAAAAATAGGATTCAACACTTGGAAAGCAATAATTTAGGACCAAGAAAAATTTACAAATTTGAACTACAGTTGGATACTAAAATTAAAAAAAAAGCAGTATTAAATTACAACACACATGTCGTTCGGGCATTTTATTTATTTAGGGCCAATATGGTTTCTAAATAAAATCATAAATTAGTTTTTTCATAATCCGCTCTTCAGATACTTTTTGTAAGCTTTAATCTCTGATATTGCAAATTCCAACTCATTACTGTCATCATAAGGTTTTCGAACGTTGCCAGGAGACTGGAAGAGGAATTATTGGCAATAAACAATGTCCACTGCTGACAAGACTGTTGGGATACGAGCTGGATACGTATTTGTCCGATACTACAGGACAAGACTTCGAACGTCCGATACTGCATGACATTGAGTGTCCTATACTAGAGGACACACATGCGACCATAAAAATTGTCGCCAAAAACTGACTGTCAAGAATTTGAAATCAATACTCCGGGAACATGTTACTTATATCGTAACTAAGACATACAGATACTGTTTCCAATATTCCACTCACCTAATTCAACACAGTGTTATTCTAAATCTTTAACGAGACAGATAAACAACCAACCAAAATCACACTGCATCACGTACTGTGCAAACAGCGCGAGTAACATGTACGCCCTGTTGGTGGTTTACTGTACTATGAGCAACCTTTGCAGCACACCCTGCACGATGCTATCTATCGGGATTCTTATCAACTCTCATGTGTCCGGTACTAGAGGCCGTCCGGTACTATAGGACCTTCCCCTACGTGACAGAATGCCGTTTCCCTCCATGTGTTGTGTTGTTTGGTTTTGTGGTGTGAATGGAAAGGAGATGACATAGCTACCAGATTATTTGAATGAAATATGGGGACACATAGTCCGAAATGTAGTAAAGTGCATGTAGTATAGGACATCATAAATTGTAAGGAAAACTAATGTTGAGAGGTGCTGAGCATTGAACTACCACGTATATTTCATCACTTAGTAATACAAACATTCATACACATGTCTTCATCAGCAGAAATCATTGGAAAGTCATGTATGTTATTATTTTTGCAAAAAAAAATTGCAGTTAATAGATCGTTGACAAGATTTAACTACCGGTAATATATTCTTTCGCGGTTACCATAGTTTTTGTTGTGTGTTTTGTGAAGACAACTTCTAAATGTTGCACGTCTATAAAGAATTTGGTATTGGGAGAGAATGTGAATTTCATCGGAATTAACTAAGCAATAAATAAATACGGATATAATGTGACAGCACCCTGGAAGTTAGTACTATGTTCTCGTCCTCTGGTCATATCGTTGGACTAAAAATTTAGCACCAAAAATAATTTCCATCTTTTCTTACTTCGGCATTATTTTATAAATTGCGAAAAGTGATTCTAAGTCAAAGACCACTGTCATAGAAATTCTACCAGAAATAACAATTCACGAATGCTTAGATAGGCGTACATACAATCGATATTACTGATCAAACCCTGCTATAATAGCAATTGCTTGAAGAGTCGAAAATTAAAAATTGTTTGAAGCGCACAGTAGCTGAGCTAGTCTCTAACATTGTGCTTCATACCGTACAATGTTGAACGTTATTCGAATATTAATCACGGATTTCCTGTTATTACAAAATTAAAGCTACGCATTATGAGAAAACAATTTACAAACCACTTCGTATCTCTTCCGTCTTTGCCATTCACCAACGTTATTACCTTGTATTACTATCATAACAACAACGACAGAAACTGTATTATGTCACTCAGGATTGCCAACTCACACTCCCCTGGACCAAGGATTGAAACATGGACGTGTCCGGTCACCAGATAATTAGAGAACTGAAAAATTCGCATTTTATTTTGGGCAGAAGGTAGAATTCAAACAACTGTAACTTTGGACCACTTTTGCGATTGGACATTGGCTTATTTGTCACCTACCGGGGGGCGTTGAGCAAATAATAAGGAAGTAGATACATTCAAGCCCAATCATGTAATATCTCTGTGTCAGCGAGCAGCCAATGAACAGCTGTAGTATTGCTTGAGTACACATATATTTAGAGCCAGTGATTTTTGGTGTAAAGAATTCTGCAACAAATTGTTTCAGTGCCGTACGTGCACAACTGCAACTCTGGTCCGTGGTTATTGGCAGAATATAGCAGGGCAGAGGCGTGGCTCATTTGACTCTACCAACCAGAACAATGTTACCGCGACACCACAAGTCCGTGATTTGCGGGTACGACCCAGAGACACCGAAAGTTAAAAACTACCAATCACTGACCATGAAGAAGAGAAACAGGTGTTCACACAAGGCATTGAAACAAATTGTTGCAGAATTCTTTTCACCAAAACTCACTTATTCTACATAAGAGCCTACAGGCCAGTGAACCGGCGAATTTCTCCGGCTCCTACTGATAATGCTAGGAGAGGAGCAATGTCGCACCTGAGCATGTAGAGTATCTCGCCGTCAGGGTTAATGCGCACCAGCACGTTGGGCACGGTCACGTACTGGAACTCGGCGTGCTTGGCGTTGGGGAAGTAAACCTCCGGCTTCCAGATGGCTTTAACCAGGTTGGGGTCGTTGAGGTCGAGGGCCTCGGTGATCTGCGCGTGTTTCAGCCGCTCGTCCTGCCACTTCTGCCGCAGGTACAGGTCCACCTCGTAGTCCTGCAACACGCGACGTACCACACAAGCTCTTCACATACGTCTTTCAGTAACATTTTACCAACTGTGCAGGGGGATTGCTGACGTGAAGAATTGGAATTTGGTATTAATTAAACCCATGGTCCACATCAAACTATTGACTGCTGATGTGCTTACAGAGAGAGTCCGAGAAACCCATTATTTGTCACAGTTTGATAAATGTTTTTGAAACACGCTGTATTGTCATGTAAAATAAAGGAAGGAAAATGAGCATATAACAATTTTGAACTAAAGAAGTTCAAGGACTTAAGAACACCGCCTACCTGAGGTTGCTTCCGCGCTGGAGGCACAGAAGCAAAGGGTAATAAACTAATAAGGTATACATTAACGCGTGAGCCTAATGCTACATCGCTTCTTTGTGCAGGACGCTAAACTGAACCACATTGTTACCGCAGTACCTCTGGAACTGTGGGTTTCGTCGGCTTGGATCACGGGTGGTGGAATGTGGTGAAGCCACTGTCCTAAGTGTCATTATATGAAAATACATTTCGTCGCCAGCTAGCCAGTTTACTCCGGCTAACACGAAACTCTGTTGTTGGTGGTGTAAGGCGTGAGATCGTGGCGAACTTCCTTCCCGTGATGGCCTGTCAGTGATACTGTTGGTGATGAAACCAGAGTTCACGTGGCGACAAAAATACGTGAAATTCTTGCGCAGGTCCGTTCACAACTCATACTAGAATTATCACTGAATTGAAATAAATTGCCAAAAGTCATAATTCACTTCAAATTAAACGGTTGTTGACGGATAATGGCGTCACCCTTATCTTCCCCCGTTACGCGGGGTACGAGAAATAAAGTCCACAACACGCACAATTTCGGCTGAGAAAATTACAGAATTTTTATTCCCTCAGAAGACAGATGCAATGAAATGGGCTCTAAACTCCAATAAAGCGGGCGCAGGCCTATAGCCGCCTAAGCTGACATAGTACTGATAAACGTACGTGGTGGGAATGGAAATTACGCGGTGAAAATGCGGTGGGCCCGAGTCTTCCGCACGAATGGCTAACCTCGGGGGCACACTCCAAAGGGAAAAGATTCCAGTTATTTACTACTGTACTATTGAAAACTACCTGTAATTGATGCAAAACGATGACGTCCCTTGAGACCGCGACACACTCGCGACGCGTGACCGTTCACTTTTCCCGCTGTTTGAAAGCTGGCGTTCCTGCCCTTTGTCCGGAGGCTTCCGGGCAGAGGGGAGGTGTGAAATTTCCCTAGGTGAGTGAATGAAACTGTCTCATTGAATGCACTGATTTACAAGCACTTGATTCGTGTTTGATTTGATTGATAATCAAGTGCAGGTGAAATAAAATGAATTACACAATAACTCTTTACTAAATTACACAAAATACTTAATTGTAAAATATTGTGAATGTCATTGTTATTGCGGAGTGTGTACTCATAATGTCTACTAACGTGTTTAATTTGTGCTGCGATTTAATTAAAGTTTAATGAGTGATTGCTTACTAGTTCCGTATTTGCCGCGAAAACCACACAAGTGAAGTTTCAGTGTTCCGCGGTTGGTCGTCCTGTGGGTTACTCTACCGTGTTCTGAGCTACACTATGTTACTCTGGTTGAGTGTCTGAGTGTACACTGATACTGGTTCGGTCCTGCCTTAGTTCCCGAGGCACGAAAACGGCTGAGAGCTGCTGATGTCAGGGTAGTAGTAAATTGTAGAATCCTCGGTTAGTTTCGTATCAATATAAGTATATTTTATGATAAAGCTGAGCGAAGACACCGTTTTATCAATGTCTAATGACTTGCAATTAGTATTTTCTGTGCACGTGATGTTTTGAAAGTTCTTCGAGATTTTCGTCTGAAACGTATTTCATATTCATTGGGAACAAACATGATTATAGTTTTGCAAATAAAAGCTTACTTATTGCCCACTCCAAGCGCGGTTAAACAGCAAGACTGGCGCATCAAACTGAAATAGAATTATTCTTAATAAATTTAATTTTAAACTAAACTGTTAAAAATTGTTATTAAAGTATACATAATTAAATAACATATAGCCTACAGGTGGTCCGGTACAGCCATACATAATGTATTCTAGAAAAACACACACGATGACCGACGAATGTATGAAATCTGAATGATACGCTTACATGTTTCACAAAAGGTACTATTTCACAAAATCCAATAAAGTCTTCATTTATCGCAGATCGTAATGAAAAGTTTTTTATACATAGCAGAGTTTTACGTAGTCTTATATTTCATAAACATTAATGACGAATTTAAGGAACCACCGGTCAGTGTATCATTGTTAGTGGACATCATTACTATTTGATTGCTGCTCCACTGTAGGGCTTCACTTCATGTCAACTTTCGGAGAAAGCTGGAGAAGAGTTAATAAGTTTCTGTTTGGTGTTAACATTACTGAAATGCATCCATATAAGAGAAAATAATTGCGCAGACAGACGCTATAAAACTATTTTTGCGAACAAGAACATCAACTTGTAAACGAGTTTACTGAAGTGTTACAAAATATTACTATAAAATGTAAAAGTAATGTTTTCTTTTTAATATTTATCTAATATACAGTTTTAATTTTACTCATATAATTTAAGCGCGTGGATAAATAAGATATTAACATAAATGCAACTGAGTTATCCGTACGGAAAATATATGTAATTGACTGAAAAGAAAGCAATGTTCTATATCAGTAATTTATAATATATCACCTTGGTTTTAAAAGAGAGCTTTACGTCTCGTCAATAGCGAGGTTGTTCGAGAAGGTTACACACAAGTTTATACAAGGGCAGTAACTAGGAGAGAAATAGGTCACCTGCTTTGGTTAGGAGCAATCCGACCAACCACTTAAAGCGGTCCATGAAATCAGGATGGTCAGACACGGGAATATAACTCGGGTCCTCCCACGTATGAGTCCAACGTGTCACCGTTGTGCTACCGTCATCAGTTTTTAATGTTTAAATGCAACTAATTGGGCAGAGTTCCGGAAAGCAAGCATGATATTAGATGCTGAGAGTGAAAGTAGCCAGAAACCGTAAAATGTTATTTACAGCGAAGAGAATAAATATACACATTACCTACAGAAGATAACGGGATAATATTTACAATGTTTTTGTGAATAATATTTTTAAAAGCGTTGCATAGACCTGTTGGAAATTGTTTGTACTATCAAATCTGATATTTTGAAAAATAAATAAATAAATAAATAAATAAATAAATGGTTTTACTGACTAAAGTAAGTATAATTTTTATAAGTCAATAATTACCCAAAAAATAAGGTATTTTATTAAAAATAAAAGATCTACATTATAAAAGCAATTTCTAACATTAATATATGTAACGGTTTAAATATATTTTCACCGGTTAGGATTTTAAAAAAAAATTGATCGCAAAAACAGCATAAAAAGTGCCTGTGGCCTTAGGGGACTGATTGCAAAAAACATGCAGTTTTCTCTGCCGTCTGGCCGGTATATACGATAGTCCTGCTGTGCTACTACCAGCCGGAATACTGATTTGCGGCCAGGGAGGGGAAGGTTTAGATTGTGGAGAGAAGATCCCTACAGCTCTTTGGCTCACACGTCACGCCCGAGGTCAGGACAACCAAGTTCGCCACTCGGAAGAATAAAATGTCTCGGAAGAAAATTCATCCACCGCGTTCCTTTCTCCTGGGAGGTTGAGCAGCACGCGCGAGCTGACGGCAGGAGTTAAGACTTGTTTGGAGGATGGTTCGAGGAATTGTGAAATAATAATGAGGCGTCCGGGTCAGTAAATTGTGTGTTTGCACGAGGGTTATTTTTTTTTCAATCTTTGATGAGCTTTAAAATACACGGGAATGAATTATAAAACGCTTACACTGTCAAAAGATATATCTTTAACCTACGTTTCAACATAATTACCCTGAAGATTGAGACACTTGTACCAGTGCAGCATCTTCCCAATACCCTCTGCAAAGAAAGTTGCCGCCTGCCCATGGAACCTTGTTCGTTTAAACATTTTAGGCGTTGTACGCGTACGAGGTGCATCAAATGTCGTGGTTGTAGTTTCGTTTCTTCATGGGATGTCCATGAAGCGATAGTAAACGAATCGTATCACAGCACTAATGTTAAACCCTATACCACAACCACGTTCAGAGACCAAACCAAAACATCTGTTGAGGCGTGGTTACGGGTATGCCAGCATGTCTGCGATAAATAACTGTACAGCCAAATCCGGGCTGCGTGGGATCATTCGATTTTTGTAAGTAGAAGGAGACACTGCAGAAGAAATACATCGCAGAATGAGCGTTGTGTACGGTGAAAACTTAGCGGTGATGGCGTGGTGCGAGAGGAGTGGTGCCGAAAATTCCGCGAAGGCCATACTCACGTTCATGACGAAGACGGACGAAGTCGCTAGCGACAGATGGACTGATGCAGCGTGTAGATACTGTTGTTAGTGAGAGACGTCAATGCATGATTACAGAACTATCTGAAGAATATACGCACATTTCACTGTCAACCCTGTACATCATTGTTACAGACAAGCTGGGATAGAATACCCAAGATGTTGACTGACCTCAACAAGGAGCGGCTAGTGGTTTTGACCTTGTAATTTACGTTGCGGTACGCAGACAACGGAATCGAATTGTAATAGGATGTGTTTCATGGATTCATTTAGAAAGTGAGGAAACGAAACTTCAATCACAACAATGGATGTACCCAAACAAGCCGATAAAGTTTACACGGAAATTCGGCACCAAGAAGCTAATAGCTACAGTATTCTGGTACCTCCAAGGTGTGTTACTGATTGATCTCACGCAGCATGGGGCAACCTTCATGCTGCTGTATACTGCACGAAGTAACGAAGGCTACTATAATCTATCCGCAACAATAGGTAAGGAATGCTGACATCGGGTGTTGCCTTGCTTTATGACAATGCCCGGCCGAATAGTGTTGTCATTACCAAACCACAGATTGCAAATTTCCTATGGGTAGGGCCCGGTAATTTTCGCGAAAAGATTTTTGCCCCACTTTGTTTCAGTGTCTTACGTGCACACCTGCAGCTCAACTTCATGATTATTGGCAGGGCGTTTTTGTGCAGAGTTAATATTCATTTGACTGTACCAATCAGTTCATGGATAACTGTGACACAACACGTCTGTGATTTGCGGGTTTAACCTCCAGACGCTGGGTGTTACGTCATCCAATCACTGACCACAAAGCAGAGATGCAGGTGCGCACGTAAGGCACTGAAACAAAGTGCTGCAAAAATCTTTTCGCGAAAACTACCGGGCCCTACCTATGGGAAGCGTTTAATAATCTTCTTTACAGCCCAGATTTGGCACCATGTAACTTCAACATTTTGCCGACATTTAAAAAGTGTCTGGGAGGACAACTTTTCAACAGCAATTACGAACTGCGGGACACTGACGACGTGGTTAAATGGCGGCGGCAACTTTCTTTGCAGAGGACATTGGAAAGCTGGCGCACCGGTACAAACGATTCAATATGCAAGATGATTATCTTGATTTGTAGCTGAAAGATGTGTGTATATTTTGGAATCAAAAGTATTTCAAAATTAATTCTCGTTTCTTTGCTGGCCATTGCAGGTTGAAATAAACAACCTCGTATCTTACGTTTGCATAAAAACATGTATCAATATGCCTCCTGTAATTTGCTAGTTTATTTTAGTGTGTGTTGACTCACAAGAGTTAAAAGTCTTAGTTTGTAATAGTGTAATATCATTTAAACCCTTTTAAATGATTCTTAGTAAATTTTAAGTAAATACCAAATATACCCATGTGATAAAAATTAGTTAAAAATGATTACCATTGCTAATGTTTAATGTGACGAATCTTTGAATAAGAGAAACAAAACTATAGTTAAATAGAATATATCCTAAAAGTAATTTGAGTTGTTCATAACTGGCGATATTTTTATATATTTGCGGATAAATAATTTCCTAAATTATTGTATTGTATGCAGATAATTGAACTGCTGTACCATAACGTTAATGTGTTAAATTCTGTAAACATAAATTCATATGTGGTATTATAAACATTTCAATACATAAAAATAACAGTTAACAAGATTTTACGGTTCATGGTGTCATAAGAAACAGAAATCCAAAAAGAAAAGTTGAAAACCTTGCGAATATTTCAATTAGGATAATAATTCAAATAAATTAAGAGAATATGCAATGATACACTTTAAACCAGTAATAAATAAGTATAATGGAACACAATATCTTGGACAGTGGCAAATATACTTAAAAATAGATTTCCGACAGTAAATATGAGATTTACGTGATCAGACATAGGTGTTACAAGAGGATATACGCTAGGCAGAGCTTAACGTCTCGCCGATAACGAAATACTTATAGAGGAATACAGTGGCTCAGGAAAACGAGAAAGAAGACCGAATCGACATTAGAAAGAGAGGAAGAGAGAGAGCGAGAGAGAAATAATCCAAGAAACTGTCTCTATCGATTTTGGAAAAGCAAGCAAAATTTACATAAATAGGTACGACTGGACCCGGAATCGAACCGACAGTCCGCTGATTGTTTGGAAGTCCAATGTCTTACTGCAAATGTTATAAGTCTCTGTGTCTTTGGTCCCCACATACCGCGATAATAAAATTTGTTCAAACACTCGGTACACGTAGCCTTTAGCTATCACGTCTTACACACACACACACACACACACCAACACACACACACACACGCACGCACGCACGCACCCATCCACACACACACATACACACACACCTACACACACAAACACACACACACACACAAGCTTATATAAAAATAAAAAAAAATTGCCAATACGAAAACTGAACCATTTTACCAATTCAAATTCATTTTATTGTTTGATAGTTATAAACTAAACACTGAATGTTAATTGATGCTGTCAGTGAATATTACTTGACATATTTAAATATAGATTAAAGGTAAAATTTTGAAAAAATTCTTGATAGTAGTAAACAAAATTTTACGCTCTGACAGTTTATCGTAGTATACGATTTTATTTTAGAATGGTTTGTGGTGGCGTTTGAAAGGCATTTTGACGATAGCTCAACGTGAATGAATAAGGGTAGGCAATATTTAAAGAACTAGCTGACTATAATCAAAGTTAATTCCAGTTGGTTCATAGTTGTAGATCAGCCAATTTGGAAGATACCAGGATATGTAAAAAATATACGGTACATTACCGAAACCAAGGCACTGATAATAAGCAAGTTTAATACCTTCACAACATATGACTCTCTTTGAGCCCTGAAGGGATTTTTGTACGAAGTTCACAATCCTGTTAGAGAAAATTATATCAATAAGTCAGTATTTATATATCATAGTTAGGAAGCTAAAAAATATCCTTTAAAAAATCTCTATATACATAAAAGAGAATACTGACTGACTCACTGTGTGACATATCAAAATGCAGCCGAAACCTATGGACCAAGAATCTTGAAATTTTTCGAGGGTGTTCCCCTCAGGTCGTAGGCGAACACTAAGAAGCGATTTTTCGAAATTCGACCTCTAAGGGGTTGAAAAGAGGTGAAATGTGTTTCCGAAGAAACGTCTATAGACAGCCTATCATCATAATTTTTACTTTAATAGGACACACATAAAAATGCACATTAGCCATTTTAATGATTTTTTCGAAATTCAATACTTAAGGGGTGAAAAGATCTTAAATATGTTTTCGATTAACTATCGATATCTATCGAATCTTTCGGGATAGAGAGTTGACTTTCACTTCAAAATGTTGCTTACGTAAATACCCAAAAAAAGCCAATTTAGGATTTTTTGAAATTCGATCCCTAAGTACTAAAAAGGGGCAAAATAGGTTTTTTAATGAACCTTCTATATCACTGAAACAATTGACTATCGCCGTGATTTTTATTTCAGTTGGTTTTATTATGAATGATCGATATTTATTCGACTGAACGGGCTGCCGTCGTGACTTGCACTTCAATTGGATACCTTTACAAATGTCTAAGATGTGAAATTAAAATATTTCGAAACTAGACACCCAAAAGGGTGAGAAAGCACAACATATTTTTTCCGCAAACCATTATATGTATCTAACCAGTGGAGATATTGAAATGTATTGAAATGTTAACATTAGAGTGATGCTTACGTAAGAATTAAATAAATTATACGTACGTTTTTTTTATAAGATAACTTGATTATTTAGAATAAAACTAAGTTTGTTAACTTTCAAGGCAGACGGTCCGAATAGCCAGTACGACCAGCGAGAAATAAATTATACAGGATTTTCACTCTACAGTAATATATCGAGACGCGGTGTTGTACAACCTCTATAAGCCCAGGAGATGAATATTTTATTATTAAATTAGCTTTGTTTTCATGAATTATTTCGACGTTACGTAACGCAGTTATTTGTGGCTCAGGGCCCCGATGAAATATCGCCACGCGCTATTTGCACCGACGCAGCGCAACACAAGTGCAAAGCAAGTTAAGCGGTTCTTCAGTGGTATTACATAAGTATTTAGTTCCAATGCAACGCAATCAGATGCAACGCAAAATTTGCATCTGCGTTGCGTCTGGTTGCACTGCACTGGAATTAATAATGACATTGAGTTTCATATTTTGATAGTTTATAACTTACAAATTTAAATTAGGTACAACGTGTCAGAGCTCCATGCAAGGAAATAACACTTCATGAATATGTAAACAACTCTGTAAGGTCTCGCAAAATATTTGACACACTGCTGCCAAATTTGGCAAGTAAGAAATCTTACAAGGGGTCATTCGATACTTATACATTTAATTATAAGATTTTTTTAAAGAAAATTGTGTTAATTAAATTATTAAGATACTATAGACAACATTTTCTGCGTCTGTTTAATAATATAATGCGCGGAGAGGGACTATACAGCAATGATTACTGCCAAATTTTTCACATAAAATACACAATAATATGCAATATCAAAATATATGGGGTTATCAATGCTAAAAAAAATGTATATTTTTAAAACGATGGACGTATAGGAATTTTCACTCAGGTCACAATATATAATATGCTATTTAAATTAATTTTAGCCACTGTATGTATAAAGTATCAATTAACTTCTCAAACGTACTAGAGTGTAGTCTTTTCTGTCATAAAGTAAGATGGTGACTTAGAAAAAATATACTTTTACATTATTACTCTGAAGTAGTTATATAATTAGGACAATATTTTTAATGTCATACAAAATATAAAGGTAATATTAACTTTCCGTGCTATATTATTAAAAAATTTTTACTGTAGCCGTGAACATTTTGAGTTAATTCACACTAAAAGTGAATAAGTTATGTAAGTTGTGCTGGATATATATGATTTATTAGTATTCATACATAAAATATGCCTTTAAAATATTACTTAGTTTATTTTCACATAAAAACAATACTGTTAGTATTTCTCGGCATGTTCAAGAAGTATCTTTACTTAAAATTACGTGAGAATTGTAAAATACAAGGTCGTTAAGTGTTAAAATAAGAACTAAATTTAATTTTGCTAAGTATATAACTCTTTTTTAATTAGACTTTCTTTCTAGTTAAGGTTTACTTAACAAATGTCTAGAAAGAAAAAAAAGTAAACGAATACATGCAAAAGAAATGTATTAGTTGGCGGACACGTCAGTTCAAATGAGCAAAACGTGTGCTTATGCGTTCATCTGAATTAAATATGTACTTGTTGCAAATACTTTGTTAGTTCTCTTCATCATTATTTTTAAGTTATAAATATTTACCATTATGTAATTTAATTTTCAGAATTAAAATGAATTCACGAGACAATGTTTTACATTTGTCGTCCCTAATTTGTGCTTTTTTCGGTTTCTTGTAGCCTATGATCGATCCGTAAATCCCAGAGAGTTTTTGTAAAGCTCACTTACACGTCAAGAACCTCATAAAACTGTAAGTAAAGACGGCATTTAAAAGTTGAAACATGTCTCAAATGAAGGGAAGGTGCGCGTACAAAGTTTGATGCGAAACTATTAAAAAGTTACGAGGGACGTTGCCTGACGCCGCAGACACGCGCATACAAACATTCAAACACAGACTGAGTTGTGGACTGACTACAATTATTTCAAAACTGAGTCAGTACACTAGGAACTGTATGTCATAACAGTTTTTCATGCAATGAAGAAACTAGGAACAAAACTTCAGAAATGCTGTTTACTACTTTATTCACTTAACTATTCATGCACCACCGAGCTGGTCGACACACTGCTGTAATGTATTTCGTCATCGATTGTGTTCGGCTAGCGTAAATATCCCGTCCGATATAGCAGGAGCCACATTAGTTTTTGAAACGAATAAACCAGTTGTGTTGCTGAGACCTAGATATATTACTGAGAACTAGTTCCCCGTCTCTTACATACTACTGGCTGAGGAATGTACCTGTTCCTACCAGTCAAATGGTGGCACAGGCAACTGAGAGTTCTGTGCAGTCACTGCTAATGCTAACCACTGCTTGCCCTAGAGCACTTCACACTTCGCAACTGGAATAAACCATCCCTTCATTCTGTCAATATTTCTCGTTTATCCTAAAAATGTTAAACAAATTGCAGAATTTCCTTCAAATTTCTTAAATATTTTTCAATATCCTGGAAAACCTATAACTTGTCGTAGCAAGGAGGCAGGGGACTTGTAACATAACCCTTCGCCATTATCTCAAATACGACATTCGGAATTCTTCCTCAAAACTTCACGTTATTCGAAAAATGTCAGGAAATTGAGGAAATATTATTTTAATTTTTAAAAAAAATCTTAAAAATTACCTAAAAATTCGAGACAAATTAAAAATAAATAACTGAAAATAATAAATAAATTTCTAACATTCTAAAATTTTCCATAACGTAAAGAATTTACATCCCCATTCATTAAACATCGTCAATATGCCTCGTCATTTAACTTCGTTATTAAATCTCAGACCGGGTTCGACTCCTTGCTGCGGTCATCATGATCTTGTCTTTCCATGGTTTCCCGAAATCGTTCCAGGCGAATGCCGGTATGAATCCTTAGCATTGGCTAATGTCGTTTCCTCTCCCAGTTCCTGTCACCGTGTAAAGTTATGTGGAACCGTCCCTGATGACCTCGCTGTCGACGAGAGGTAAAGCCCAATAAAATAAATATATCTAACTTGACGTCATTAGACATCGCATTTGATTTCTTTCTGTGCCTAAAAATTAGGCATCACATTTACACCACAATTTTAGATCTCACACCTATGTGTTAGTCCACATATTCATCAACACTCATTTTTGTCGTCAATCCTCACTTTTGTCGTCAATCCTTACTCTTGTCTTCAATCATAACGTCATAAATTTGAAATTTCGTCGCCATTCGTCAATCCTCACTTTATTTAACCCCTACTTTCATAAAACTTCACACTCGTCATCAATTCTCACTTTCGTCGTCGATCCTCATTTTCGACATCAATACTTAACGTCGTCAATCATTGATTTCCCAGTCAATACTCATTTTTATCATCAATCCTCATTTTCAACATCAATACATACTTTTGTTAATATTAACTATCGTCATCAATCCTTACTATGAAAGTCAATCCTAATAGTTGTCATTAATCCTAATTTTTGCCATCAATCCTCATTTTCTACATTAGTCGTTACTTTCGTCAGTCGTCTGCTTTCACAGTTAATACAACATTTTTCTCATCAATCCTAATTATCTACATCAATGCTTACTTTCGTCAATATTCACTAATGTCGTGAATCATTGCTTTCATAGTCAATCCTCACTTTGTCGTATTTCCCCAATTTTGTCATCAGTCCTAATTTTCGTCGCCAGTATTTTTTTTAAACCTGGATAGGTGTCATCCGAATTATCAGCCTTGAAAATGCCACAATACAGCCAGTAAATTGAAATAATAGCTTCTAACGCATGTGCCTCAACATAAACTACCAAGGCCGCGGTTGCAGGTACGCAAAATTCAATCTTAATTTTTTTAAACATAGACGTGAGGAAAACACGGTATCTAATTTTCTCCAGAAGATGAGGCGACGGCATGCACCAGAGTGCGAGAAGGTGCATGTTCGTTGTGTACGTGACAGTTAATTAAGGCGAAGTGTCCGCCGCGCTAATATCCGACGAGTTAGCCACGCGGTAAGCCCCTAGCACGAGCTTCCCCTCCTTGATCATATCCGATGTGGTAATTGGCGCGGCAGACATCAGAGACATTGCACCTACAGCACTGATGCTGCCTCGGCCACGTTCGCGTGCGTCGAGTCGAGCAGAATGTCAACAAGACAATTTTATTGTATTTTCAGTTTTTGAGCCATAATATTTAATCAAATTGTATTATCAAAATTTTCTCTTCTACAAAGCATAGCATAGGATATATTCTTGATACACTGCTTGACATAAATAATAATGTAATCTTTCATTAATTGGTCAGGCAGAATCGTCGCAAAAGCATTATAGGTTAACGTTCAATAATTCTCTTGCAATTATTCTGAAGGAAAAATTAATGAAAGATTCCATTATTATTTTTGCTAAGCAGCTTAACAAAAATATGTCCTATGCTTAGTCGAAGAGAAAATTTTGATAATACAATTTGAATAAATGTTATGGCTCAGAACTTAAAATACAATAAAATTGTCTAACACTCCCCCTTAACCAATTTAGCCTTCTTTTGGTACACGCAAATTTGATAAATAACTCTATATAAAATTAAGCGCCCCACTCACCTATAAACTCACTAATAAACGGACAGCCCAAACCGCTGGGAAAAGAGATAATGACATTTTGAAGGTGACGTCCACTTACGCGATAGTCACCCACTAAGAAGGGATATTTCGAAATTAAAAAATTATGGTGATGAAAAGAGATGAAGTGTGTAATACAATATTCCTCGAAATATGCTGAACCCGTCGATATGTCCTTGTGATCTTAGCTTCAGAACGTAGCGCACGTAATTACATACTAAGCATTTTCAAGATTTTTCGAAATTCTTCAATTAAGATCTAAAAGATAATATGGTTTTAATACATTTTTGATAACTTTAAAACCCTCTGAGATTTCGAATTGATATTTGCTTCATGACTAAGCATACGTATACCTAAATAGCAATATATATATATATATATATATATAATTTTAAAATTCAACATTAAAGGCTATTAATCCCCCGTATGTCTTAAACACGTTGAGATACCGAGAGTATCGAGATTATTTTGAACAGAAATGAAGTTCATGTAAATATATAGAAAGCAATTTCCCGATTTTTTTCGCAATTTGACAGTTAAGGGTGTGAAAAGAAGTAAAGTGTTCCATAACCCCCGAAAGGTGAGCATGACCATGGAGAATCAAATCAAAAGTTGATACCTTTTGCCGTCCGATTAATAAATAACCTCTTTGAGCTTGGACATATACACGAATTCTGACGACTTGCCTTGCCACAATCATTTCGAATATAATTCTGAGGTGTGGGGAATCTTGGATTCGAATTTCGTGTAGCACATTGCGACAAAAAAATACTATGATATTATACACGCTCATATAAGTGACAGCCGGCAGAAGATTTTTTTCTCTTTGCACTAAGTTATAGAACAACGCTGTTAAATGTTAAAAGCACAGTGGACGCAGCCGCGACTGAATAGTCGAATTATTTGGACTATTCTACAGCTAAGATCTTGAGAGCCAGGGAAGGGCGACATGAGTTGGTTTTATGCATGGAAAGAAGGGTCGGGGGGAACGGGGAGGATCTCACAGAAAAACCCGCCCACCAGTGGCATCATCCAGGCACGATTCCAACATGGACAAATACTGTTGAATCATCCGGTATTCGAACCCGGATTACAATAGTGTAGTTAAATTTCAAATGAACGCCTAACGAAACCACGACGGGGAACATATTTGATATAGGACGCACGTATAAAAATAGCTGTCCGGCTATTTCCTTTTCGTTTATTTCATAATGCCGTAAAAAAGTAATTGCCGATGAAGCCACAACGGTGACTGTGATAATATGATACAAGAAATTAATCCTTTTGGCTTTTAAATTTTGAATAATGCAATAATGTTGATAATTTGAGAAAATGATAGCGGGAAGAGCCACCACGGTGCGGCTGGTTTTATATAGATAACTAATTACACGTTTCAAAGATTTACTTCACACAGAATTATTTCTTTTTTGTTTTCTCGATTACAACGTACGACGTATAATTTGTTTTAAGAAGAGAATGGGGAAAAAAAAAAAGATAGAGAATGTCAAGACCGTTTTGGTAGCAAAAAATGGAAGCATTTCTTAATACGGCAATTTGAAGTGAATCTAATTGTTATTAATATTTTTAATATAGCAGAAAATGTGCATTTTGGACTAACAGGAAGTTTCTTGTCAGGTACTTATCTACACAAACTTTCAAGTCTGTATGATGTCAAAAACTGTCACAGAATATCACATTTAGAGCAGCTTACGAAGTTCACAGGATGTCATTGCAAGGAAATACAATAGTTCATTAAGAATAAACCTTTGCTCAAATTATAAAATTATATTTACATGCATTTCTAATTTTTCATATTTTTTTTTTTTTCAATTTTATCTTTTCACGGATATACTTAGACTATTTAGAAAAAAGCTTTAATAAATTCCTTTATAGTAATTTTAACGACATAATTAGAAAAAATTGCAAAACAAGTAACAGTGTTGAGCCAAGTGAGGCCAAACATCCGATTATTTTATTTTGCCGATACACTCAGTAACGCACAATGAAAGTTGGTGTTTGTCCATATGTGTGCTGAGTGATGACATTTTGAAAAATAGTTTCTCAGATATATCATGTGATGAAGAAATGTTCAGATAGATTTTTATAAATATTTATGCCAATGATTGAAATATACAAACTTAATAAACACGTTTGATGCGTGCCCCGGCAGGCCTCCTTCCCATAGCCCGACTGCCGCACTGCCGGGAGACTGCAGAGAAAGCCTCCTCACCACCTCGCGCAGAGCAGTGAATCAGAGCAACGTGTGCCAGTGTCAACTTCAGTGTTTTGTTTTGAATGTACATTTAGTTTTGAGTACTTGCGTGTTTTTTTTTCACTATAAATTTAGTGCTGCGTATCTTATTTTATAGTGTTCATGTTATGTCTCTTTTCTCACTGATAAGTCACACCACTACGTAAGTGGTACAAACGTAGCTGTGCTCTGGACGCTCGTAAAATATACTTAAAAATTATTATTTTTCAAGAGTTCTCGTATTTAAAATGTTTAAAATGTATTTTAATATTATTGTTAAAAATTTTTAAACGTTGTTGTTTTCTTGGTTTATCATTGTTAAGCAATTAACGCCGTACTGGTATGAAATATGATTAGAGATGATTACAGGAAATTTCGCGAAAAGATTTTTGGAGCACTTTGTTTCAGTGCCTTACGTGCGCACCTGCATCTATGCTATGTGGTCAGTGATTGGATGCCGTAACACCCGGCGTGTGGAGGTTAAACCCGCAAATCACATACGTGATGTGTGGCAGTTATCCGTGTACTGATTGGCACAGTCAAATGAATAACGACTCTGCACAAAAAACACTCTGTCAATAGCCACGAAGTTGAACTGCAGGTGTGCACGTAAGGCACTGAAACAAAGTGGGGCAAAAATCTTTTCACCGAAAATTCCCTCCCCTAGAGATGATGGTTTATCGCCGGAAAACTTGACTGTTTGCTGGGTTTCAACGCACGTTCAGCTTACCAGAAGATTACTGGCTTTCGCTTGTACGTAGAGTTGTTACCGTATTTGACTGAACCAATAAGAATCCCGCATTTGTAATATTTGATGCCTATTATTGGTCTGCAGACAGGTACGTTGTGCCAGACGTATATCACCGAATCATACATGTCACCAGAAACTACAGTGTTTTCAAGTGTATGTTGGTACAAAACGTTTTCGCGATATACCATCATCTTTTAAATATGATGTATCTCCTGGTTCAAACACAAGTAGGTCGTCTAGAATAGCTTTCTAATAAGCAAACTCGGCCAAGTAAAGATAACATTAAACACGGCTTAATGCGGCAGATAAATCCCCACTCCGGAGAGGTAACGAGTTGACATACACGAAACTATAAAGGGGCTCGATATCACACCAGGACGTCCAGGTGCGTTCGCCGTAACCGCTACATAACGCCGGCAACTAACGACTGTTAGTGTGGGACTGTCGTCGTAACCGCTACATAACGCCGGCAACTAACGACTGTTAGTGTGGGACTGTCGTCGTAAACGCTACATAACGCCGGCAACTAACGACTGTTAGTGTGGGACTGTCGTCGTAACCGCTACATAACGCCGGCAACTAACGACTGTTAGTGTGGGACTGTCGTAGTAACCGCTACATAACGCCGGCAACTAAC
>PNEQ01042836.1:0-21536 GCA_003012365.1 Medauroidea extradentata | reverse complement strand
TCATTATATTTACTGGTTTTCAAGTTTTGTATGAAGTAAAAATATGCAAATTTTGACTTTGAAGTGACATTACAGGAAAACTAGATGAGCTAATTTTTTTCCGTTAGATATTAATGTTCTCTGAAGTAATGTCTACAAAACTAACACTATTTTATACAAATATAAAATTATGAATTTTTCCCCACTTGAACGCCCTTAAGGGCATGGTCTACCACAAATTTTCATAAACATTTTTATATTTTTTATTAGTACCAGATATTTTCTTTCTTATTTTAGACACAAAATGTGACTAAATTTGGCTCTTACGAAATTTTTTATCACTCATAGTTTTCGCGTAATGGCTTATTTAAGTCATATTTTGCATGTTTCCGTTTTAACGACCACACGAAAACCAATTGATAAAACTGAAAAAATTACAGCGGATAAAGACATTTCAGGCTAAAATGTCATGCTCGTAAAAAAAAAAAGAACAAAAATTATTTGTATTTTAAAAAAATTCCGAAACTGAAAATAAAAATTTTAAAAATTCAATAATTTTTTTAAATACAAATGATTTTTATTCTTTACTTCTAAGAGCATGACATTGTAGCCTGTAATGTCTTCATCCACTGTGATTTTTTTGAGTTTGGTATATCAGTTGATTTTCGTGTGGTCGTTAAAACGGAAACATGCAAAATATGATTTTAACAAGCCATTACGCGAAAACTATGAGAGATAAAAAAAAAAATTTCATAAGAGCCAAATTTAGTCACATTTTGTGTCTAAATTAAGAAAAAAATATTTGGTACTAATCAAATAAAAAAATTGTGATGAAAATTGCGGTATACCGCGCACTTAAAAAGGCCATTCCTGACTCCTCTCTCAGTACCTGTCACTGTAGTAAGCTTTGTATCACTGTTTCTAATGACCTCGCTGTCGACGAGACATAAAGTCCTCTTATTTAACTATATTGATTATTTCTGCAGTTCAGCACCTTAGGTCAGGCTTCACGTCCATGAGTGTGTGCCATATGTTCCAACCATCCAGGCTGGACATAATTTTGTGGACTCGTGTACGAACGCAAAGCTACAAGCCTCCTGCCAGTGCCTCCCCTTCCTCCCCTCCTCACGGTACTTCGTGCCGGCCGGTGGCCAGACGGCCAGTGGTGATTGTAGCTCGGGCCGAGCCACACCTGCTCCTTCGGTACGGCTGATCATGGTAAGGAGATTATTGCTTGAACGTTTTCGTCCCCCTTCCATCCTAACCGATTCAACCTCTTGCTCAGTGACTGTGACAGATAATGTGTAATATTGTATTAATTGTATTAAAGTGTCATTAACATTTCACAATATAGTGTTGTTTTCCGTTACTCGAGTTTTTATCTCTGACCTTTGGGTCTTGTAGCTGTAGCTGGAAATCCTTCCATCCCCTAGCCCATTGGTACACCTCGAGTGTTTAACTAAAATATATTTAGTGTGGAGTTGGGGTCGTGAGTGCCCTAGCATCACAATGCTGTGCAACACTGCTCCGGGTTCAAGTACCGGGTAGGGGAATGTAAGTGCTGGATTTTCAGTGTTTTAGGAAGGGATTTGAGTTAGGTTACTGCATGACATTTCTTGGTGTTATAGCAGATCGGGGGACCGAGTTTTTGGCTCGTATGGGCTATCTAGAATTGACACAGTATCTTAATGAAGCGGGAGTAGAATTTCGGTCTGAAGAAACGGTTACCAAGTTGCGACTAATGTTTATAATCAAGTGGGGATTGGCGTCGCGGCTTTTGACTAATGTGTGCTGTCGGCGTCGCGGAGTTTGACAGGGGCACAGTCTACTTTGTTAGGTAGTATATCTCTTGTGCCTAGATTAACAGTGAGCCACGAACAGTCTTAGACTTCTTTGTTGAAGTGGATCGACTGCGTGCGACCCAGTTAGTTGACTCGTTTTTTCTACAGCCCTTGCTACCTCGGGTAACTGGGCTAGCATTAGATGTTTTGAGTGATGTGATAGCGAATGTAGGGAGTTACGAGAAATTCAAAGAACGACTAATCGAGTCTGTTGGGTCTTCCCGAGTGTGGAAGTCGGTGAAGGCAGACTCTGTTAATCGATTTCAGAGGATGGGGGAATCTGTACCGTCATTTGTCCAGATGGCATTTAACGATTCCCGGGCGTTAATTGACTCGTAATGAGTTTAAGGTAATCAATAGCGTTTTGGACCATTTAAGGGTTGAAGTAAAGGCTTTGCTTGCATTATTCCTGTGACCAACGACACAGGTGAGTTGTGCCATTTAGCAGTGGAGTTACAGCGAAAGGTATATTTGAATGGGGAATACCGTCGTGGTGCCTGCGACTGGTCCCGCGGAAAAGGTCCATAATTGGACGAGTGAAGGATCGACCCGTGGCTGCCGTAATTGGAAGTCCGAAAGTAGTAGTTTGGGAGCTGTAGGGACATAAATTCGTCCTAATGAGTGGAGACGTAGTCGATGTAGTAACTGTGCCAAATTGGGGCACATAACTGAGAATTGTCAAGAAGCACATGTTGCGAAGGTCGAACATCGCTGTTTTAGGTGCGGTAAAGTGGGACATTACTGAATCGTGTGCGGTTCATGAAACGAGGGTGGCCTGCCCGCGTAATCCTGGGTGATGTCATATTGGGCCAAGAAGGGAAAGTATAACAGAGTGTTATGTTAATGTTGAATGCGGCAGTGAATTGTGTTTAAGTCTGGTTAATACTGGTTCATCCCATTTGTTTGTGAAATCATATTTCTTAAAATATTTGAAGGAAAGTGTACCCACATGGTAAAGTTGGAAGTGCAAAACACAATCGTTTGGACCTGTTTAGCCGGCGGGCTTGTGTTTATGTGTAATCGCACCATGCATTTACATGAGAAAATTGGGAGATTTTCGTGGACATGGAAGTTCTGGATTTTCGACTATCTGATCTGCCGAAATCGTGTTAGGGTTAGACTACTTAGTCGAAACACAGGCTGTTATTTATGTGGGTAAGGGAGAAATGTATTTTGCCTTCGTGTGTCACGTAAAAATGAAACTTAAAGAACATAGAAGGGAGCGTGATTGTTACTGAAGCGTTGGGCTTAAGTCTTGCGAGGATGTTTGCAGTTGGATAGAGGAGGTGATGCATGAGTACACAGACATCATAACTCCTAAAATCGGTCGTTGCGACGTGTTACTGTACCGATTCACGGTCACAGTGTTGCGCCCATGCAACAGCGGCATTTTAACTGTCACCCACCTAAATTAAAAATATTTCGGAGTATTATTGACAAATAGTTGAAAGCTGGTGTGATCTCGCCTTGTAAGTCGGAACATGTATTTCCCGCATTTTTGGTTAAGTAAGGGAATGGAAGAGGCTACTGTTTGGTGACCAATATGATGGCTGTCAATAAATTGATTCGAATGGGCCCAAATCCCATGCCGAACATGGAAGTCGCTTTGCAACATTTAGGGAAGCCGAAGGTCTTTTCTCTGTTAGACATGAACCATAGTTTCCACCAGTGTTTGGTGCATTCCGACAGTCGAAAATATATGGTCTTTGCAACCCCTGGGCTCAATATTTGTTCAATCACATTCCGATGGGCACATGTTGTGGCATGCAAGCTTAGTCGCGTGTCGTAGATCACGTTTTGTCAGATCTTAAATTCAAGTTCGTGTTTATTTACAATGATGACATTGTGATGTATATCGAGTATATTGATGAGCATGTGGAACATGTTCGGGAAGTGCTTCAGCATTTGTGACAGGCAGACTTGATGGTTAATCCTTCCAAAGTCACATGGTGTTCCGATTGAGTGCGGTTTTTGGGATATGTTTTAGCGGATGGAAAGTTATTCACGGAGCCGACAAAAGGGGTGGCGATTGTTAATTTTCTGCATCCCATTATCTTTGTGGGTGTTTCTAAATTTGTGGGTATGATGGGTTATTATACATGCTTTATTCCTCAGTTCGCGGAAGTCGCTGCCCCTTTGAATATGTTGAAGCAGCGTGGTCAGCCTTTTATTTGGGGTGGTGACCAGGAACGGGCCTTTAATCGATTAAGGGAGAGTTGGCCACTAGCCCGGTATTGAATCTAGCCGGTTTTGATGCCCGGTTTGTTCTTCACGTCGATGCTTCCTCGGAAGTTTTAGGGGCAGCATTGTGTCAAATGCAGAATGGTGCGATGGTGCCCGTGGCCTTCATGAGTCGGGTGTTGATGAATGGCGAAAGGAAGTTAATTGTGTATGAGAAAGAGGTGCTTGCATGTGTTTATAGGACGACACAGTTCGCTGATTTTCTTGATACTAATGAGTTTGACCTGTATTCCGACAACCAGGCTATCATTTTATTGCTGTGCCACTCTCACGAATTTGGGAAATTAAGTCGTTGGGCATATCACCTGACCCGATTTCGGTTTCAGGTTCGTCATATCCCAGGGAAAGAGACCGTTGTCGCCGATTCACTAACTAGTATGTTTGCAGTAGTGGATTTTGACCCAGATGTTGTTCCTGTTGTGTCGTGTTGTGCCTTTGCGAGCACTCCTAATTTTTATGTGGTACTAAGGGCTGCTCAGGAAAGTGATGAGGAATGTAGGCAATGGGTTCCGGATTGCCAGGGGGGCGATACCGTATGCCATGAAGGATGTGTTATTGCATTTTGTGGGTCAGAGCCGCAGTCAGAACCTTTTATTAGTTCCTCAAGTTTTCCATGCCGAGGTGTTGACGTACTTTCATTCGTCAGCATTTGGCATCCATTTGGGATGTGAACGAACTTTTAATAAAATAGCATCTAGATTTCATTGGGTTGGTTTAAGAAGGGATGTTAAGGATTTTGTGACCAAGTGTAATGACTGCCACAAAGCAAAACCCCCTCACAATTCTTGCATGGGATTGTAGTCGTTAAAGATGTATCTTTAATGTGGGAAATGGTTCACATTGATGTGTTTGAACTGCTGGTTCATTCCAGAAGGCTGAATGAGTGTGTTTTGAATATGATGGACGTCTTTTCAAAGTTTGTATTCCTTCTTCCAATGAGGAACATGACGACACGAACGATGGTTAGGCATCTGACAGATAAAGTTCGGAGTGTGTTCGGGGCTCCAGCTAATCTGGTGAGTGACAATGCCACCTATTTTGTGTCCAAGGAATTTAGAAACATGTACCATCGTTGGGAGATAAGACATTATACGGGCAGTCCGTATTATCCATGTGTTAATACAGCAGAACACTTAAATCGCAATCTAAAGATAGCTCTAACTGCCTTGTATAATGCCAACTATGCAGCCTGGGACGAGGACCTGGAACTGGTGAATCTCGTGTTCAAATCGTCTGTTCATGGTGTAACTAAGAACACTCCTGCTAGGGTGTTTTTGGGTCTTTATCTGATACACCCCTTAATTAACATCTGGGGTGTCCCTTCCCCATCATTGCCAATGTCTGGTGGTCAGCATGAGCTGTTAGCTCAGGAAGATGCTGGGAATCTGGTAGATGCCAAAAGGTACGTTCAGGCAAGAGTTAATGCAGGTAAAACTCCGGCTAATTTTGCTGTAGAAGATATTGCATATTGCCATTCCTATGTCCTAGCGTCGAATACATCTTCGACCACTAGTAAATTGCTGCTGCCCTACATAAGACCATTGAGAGTAAGTAAATTGTTGGGGCCTAATTCATTGTTGTTGCAAGATCCTGTTTCAGGTAAAATGGTTCGTAAGGCACATGTGACCCATGTTAGGAAGGCACCAGATGAAGAAAAAGATCAGTGAAGATGTTAAATGTCGAGGACATCTAATTTCATCCTTTGTTGCCGCACCAACAGAGAGGCGGGTGTGGGTCGACCCTGTAGTGTTTGTGTTGTGGTAGTGTGTTTTGTCGTGTGTTGGTGTTTTATGTGTAGTAGCCAGCGTGTTTGTTAATGTTGAGACTCGGTATTTGCTGGTGTATTTGTGTTTAGGTAGGCATGCTTAGGTTAGATTAGATAATGTAAAATTTTAGTATAAACTATCATGGTGCGAATGTGAGTGAAAATTGTGTGTGATACTTTAAGTTAGTAAAGTTGTTTTATTATAGTTAGAATAAATATAGTAATGTAAGTCACACAATGTACACACAGATACAGCTGGCAAATGTGACAGTGTGCACACATAGTTGGTATATATTGACTAGGGATTTAAAATTATTGTAACCCAGCTGGAGGTGTGATTTATATGGTTACACTTATTGTGATGTATATGAATATGCTTATTGGTGGATAAGTATTGTCCATTCATTTAAACATGTTTGTTTTTGAAACAATTTGTATGCTTTTTGATGAGGTGATTTATTGTGATCAATTGGTAAGGGGTATGTAACACAAAGTGCAAATAATTGTGTGCGTGACGACTCGGTTTTTATAATTGTGAAATGAATAGTGGATCTACTTGTACCTTGGACATTTATTGTTAAAAGGGGTATTTTATGTATGTATTTTGTGCTTTGATAGATTACATTAACTGATTTACAAAAATACTCTCTGGAATGTTACATGTAAATTATCATGTTGTGCTTTTGTGTAACCTGTTGACTTGTAAATTGGTAGGTCACTGTTTCAAGAGTGTGTTTGTTTGCATGGAGCCTGACCTTGCGCTTATTCCCAGGGAGCGCTGGACTCTTTGGGAGAAGATGCGTCTTGGTTGGCTTGCTGCATGGTGTGGCGCATAGCAGTCTTGATGTCGAGGTGTGGTCCTCGGAGGTTGGCTTCTGCTTTTCTGGCGTTGGACGTAGCCTTCTGGTTGGAGGCCCTCTTCATACAGTCTGATAGATACTTGGTGGTCTGTAAACCTGAACTTCAAGAAGATCGAAGACTTTAGAGGGGGGAGTTGTGCCATATGTTCCAACCAGCCAGGCTGGATGCGATTTTGTGGACTCATGTACGACCACACAGTTTCAAGCCTCCTGCCAGCTCCTTCCCTTCCTCCCCCCTTTAGCACTCTATGCTGCATGCACAACTTCCCCTCACCTCCTCCACCACTTCCATTGTGTCGGCCCATGACCAGGCGGCCAGTGGCGATTGTGGCTCGGGTCGAGCCACACCTGCTCCTTCGGTATGGCATATCATGGTAAGGTGATTATTGCTTGAACTTTTTCATCCCCTTTCCAACCTCCCTGATTCAACCTCTTGCTCAGTGACTGTGACGGATGATGGGTAATATTGTATTAATTGTATTGTATTGTCATTAACATTTCACAATATAGTGTTGTTTTCCGTTACTCGAGTTTTTATCTCTGACCTTTGGGTCTTGTAGCTGTCGCTGGAAATCCCGCTATCCCCGGAAATCCCGCTATCCCCTGACCCATTGGTATTCTCCGAGTGTTTTAATATGTTATGGTTTAGTGGGGGTTGGGTTCATGAGTGCCCTAGCATCACAAGTGTATAGGGAATACCATGTTAAATTCGGACGAATATTTCTCAGTATTTTTTATGCAGTACAGTACATTAAGCATTCTTCGTTAAACATTAAACATATCTAGCTGTCCAAATCGTTCAAATTATAATTTTTTTTATTTTTAAATGCACTCTTTCATCGGTTATGAAATATAAACCATTAAAAATTCCCGGCAGTAAACTTTATCGAAACTAAGAGTGTTTATAATGATCCGGTATACACATCTCTTACAATAAAAAAGTCTGTGGTGGCCATGACATATTTTTAAAACAAGAACGCTATACCTGAAATTGTGTGAAGCTGTTTATGAGAGCGTGAAAATATGGGTGCTTGTTGTGGGGAAGTGGGGGATAGCAGAAATAGCTCACAATATTGCAACTTGATTATGCAAGGTCTCACCATGCTTTGCGGGTTCCGATGAACGAAGGGTACCTCATCGCATAGCTCTTGTAGATAAAAAAAAAACAAAATAGAAATGGTTATGTGGAAACATTTTAAATGGGAGTTTGAGCCTACTTTCCAAAGAAAAAGGAATACTTATGGGACCACAATCCTGTATGTGTAAATATGTGTGTTCATGTGTATGTACAAAATTTTGAACCTGTTTATATAATTTCATCAAACTAGGTACATATATGTAGTTTGAAAATGACGGAAATTTTTCCATTTATAGCATCATATGAACTATTTAGGGAAATATTTTTCCCAGTTTCGTCACACTTGGTACTTATATAATAAATACCAAGCTGATTTGATTTTTACGTAATTCTTTCATACTATATAGTACACAAACAGTATGATGCTCAGTTAGCAAACTTGAATTTTGTTTATCTTGTTAATAATATGTTGATATTTTCAAACTAGTGCACATTTTATATGTTTAGCATCATGTGATATGCAAGAGGAATTATTTTCCTTATTTCATGAAACTTAGTACACATATTACTACATAGTGTTGCATGCCATTTACCTGGAGGTCAGTGGTCGGCGATTGTTTCGTAACACTTTGTGGACTGGCCCCTGACTCACGGCCGAGCGGCTACGTAATGGAAGTCACGCCGAAGCTACGTCATATATACCTGTCCCAACTGCATCTTAACCCTACGAGGGCGGCCTGCGTGACTCAAGTCATGCCCGAAACATGTTGTAATATCTATATTTAAACCTTGAAATGCAGGGAGTCCCCAACTGTTTTGTCATGTATATAAGTGCCGAATCGACAACTTTGGGCAGGGTTCGCTATTGGTCGTGCTAGAGGAAGGTGCTATGCTTGTGAAGACTGGTGAAGACATCTTGGTGACGTCAGAGTCAACTGTGAGGTGGCAGGCGGCTACCTTCGGAGCAGTGTTGAGCGAAACAGGAGGACTGTTGCAGCGGGCTGACGAGCGATGAGGAGGTGCACGATGGGAGTCGAACCAAAGACCTCAAGAGTGAACACTGCGGCTCACTCAGGGTGCTGCGCAGCACACGGCGATTCATCACCACTGTGGACTATTAATTGTATGTATTATCACTATTTGAGAGACTGTTGATTGGATATAAGACTGAATTTATATTGTGATTTGTACACTTTAATTGATTAATGGTACATATTCTTGTGCTTTAATTGTTATAGTTAATTAATGTTCTGTTGCACAATAGTAATTAAAAAATAAAATTTAAATTAAATTAAATATTTAAGGGTGTTGTCAAAGTTATAGTTAATTGCTCTTTTGTGTTTTTGTAAGCTTTGTGAGCTAGTAAATCAGTAACTCTTTAATTTATAACTATAAGACCTCTATCCCAAAGAGCAATTGGGAAATGCACATGTATATAGTTTTGTCTCAAACGTGTAACAATACTAAACTAACATAACTGGTGTGTATTACCTTAAGTCTACAGTCGTAATTTCATAATAGTGGGCATTTTCTTATTTTTAGCGTTATAAATTATTAGAATTTTTTGATTTATGGACATACGCCACTGCTGATGTTTTGCTAATCAAACTTGTGTTGAATGACAGAGTCTCGAACTCCTATTTATGGATTTTCGAATTTTTGATATTTTACAGGTACCCTTTTTTGTGGTGCATCCAAATTTTTTTCTTTTCAAAAATCTATTATTATTATTATGTTTGCTTTATTAGAAATATCGGCAAAGGTTTAACGGGTAAAAGAGATTTCGACAAAAAAATATTTTTCCGATTTTGTTTAAAGGAGCCCAAACTTGAGGCCCATTCCTTTTTAACAATTTGAGCTACAGAGCTGGGATCTAAAATGCACACTCATCTAATGCACTTCCATCTGTACATAGCGATTTTTAGTTCAACTCGAAAACATTTTTTAACGTCTTGTATTTACACTCATACAATAAATTTGTATATTTTCGTATTCTGCGCATCGAGTTATATGACTGTACCAAATTTCATTCTTATATCTCAAATAGTTCAGAAGATATGAATTTTCAAAAACTTTAAGGGTGTCATATTTTAAATTGATATAACATTTAATATATTCACGTCACGAGACTGAGCTTTTGGTAGGGGGTTTCCATGCAAACCTGTTTTTATTACTTTGTTAAGATTTTAATTTTTCATTAGCCCAACATTCCGAATTTTATGTTCCTAATAAGTATATTTCAACAATTATGCCGAATATGCCACTTGGGGCCTCTCCGCTTATTTCAGTATGTTACCCACCTTCAAGTATCTCTACATTCCGAGTTTCAAGATCCTACCACGAAAAGTGCCAAACTTGTGCCGAATATGCAACATACGCCCTTTCGGCTTATTTTGGCATATTCACCACCTTAAAGTATGCCTACATTTGGAGTTTCGAGGTCCTACCACGAAAAGTGCCGAGGTAACGCCGAATATGCCATTTACTCCCTTTCCGCGTATTTCGGCATATTCATCTCATTAAAGTATCCATACATTCAGAGTTTCAAGGCCTTTCCACGAAAAGTGCCGAAGTTATGCCGAAATTGTTACTTATCCTGTTTTCTCATATTTACTTACATTCCTGACCTTAAATTACCCGCCGACTCCAAAGAACTCGCTGGCTGGATTTGTCCAATCTGTGGCCGACGATTTTACCCTCTACAGCCTGGGTAAACATTGTTCGAGGCTGTCTCCCTCACAAAGGCGGGGGTATGACTGGCCTCGGAACAATTTCTCACGTTTTTACACTTACTGTGGAGTCGTATCTTCAACTGACGAGAAAACCTACTTCGCTACTTTTTGTCGTAACGACCAGGAGAGGTCCGTTTCGGGTATGAGGACTGCTCCTCCTGCTCCATGTCGCCTGTGCCGTGCATTGCGATACTGTGCTTCATATGTCGCTTAAATATATTGCTATTTCAAACGGAGCCTTGCAGCCCAGTGAGTGAGTGAGAATTTTGGTCATCGCTTAACAACGAGGTCTTCAGCACTGGTGACGGGTGACATGATGTGAGTATGAAGTAACGCCGGAATGAAGGGAAGAGAAACGGAAGATACCCGAGAAAACCCGCCGATTTATGACAACATCCGGCACGATTCCCACATACGAAAATCCGGGGACCGACCCCACCGGGGATCACACCCAGATCGCCTAGGTGGGAGGCGAATGGTCTTACCATTCGGCATGCGCTGTCCATTGCAGCCCAGTGGTCAGGGGCATTACAATACAACCATAATAATCCCGCATACAGTCTTTGCCGACAAAAAGGGAACTCACAAGTTCAGGTCTCGCTATATCAATTGCTGTCAGTACCTGCCCTTACCATCTCCATGCAACCTCTGCACAACACTACATGGAGTGTCCTCCGGCGATACTGTACTTACATGTCGCTTAGGTATTTTGTTTTTTTTAAGAGGAAGCCTTACAGTCCTGTGCTCAAGAACATTTCAATACCACCACAGCCTACACTTATGGCCTACTTGCAGCGAACCCGCGATATCACCTTCACAGTACTGCCTCATTGCCCTGTGGTGAGGGTCGTTAGAATACCACCACCGTAACTCTGCCTGTCGTATGAGGCGACTGAAAGAGAACCCATGAGTATAATTGTCTCGCATTTTCAGGTGCTTTCAGTGCCTTTCTCTATTTCTATATCATGTGCTGATTATACATGTATATCTGCACTGATACCTTCTTACTGTGTGCTCATGCTATTTCTCCTTTGTTTCAGATGTAAAGGCATATTTCATCTGTCATCCAATGTGATTACTCTGTTGTGCTGAATACAACTTTTCAATGTTTCCTATTTCAGTGTCCTAACACTGAAAACAATTCATTATTTTGCAGCTGTGCTTCTGTTATTGTACATAAAATGTAAGCACTTTTGACACTCTTCACCTGTGGTGGTGTGCCTACACTTATTGTGTTACATTCTTCATTTCATTCACCACAAGACTCTGTTTTAAAAACTTCACTGATCATTATGCCTAAGTGTAAGAATAATTGTAGTCCTGCTACAAGGACCAAAAAAGGCAAAAGTTACTACTAAAATACAGTATGTATGTAAGTTTTGTTGTTAACTAAAGGACACCTAGCCATCAGGCTCTTCGTCCCCAGGCCCCCAAGGGCGTGGAGAAGAGATCACGCCCTGCCATCGCAACTGCAGTTAGCTAACAGACTGTTGTGACTGCTACGCCCAAAAGCAGAACATAGAACTGCGCCGCCAGCAGCCTCCCAAAGGAGAACAGGTTCTAGTGTGAGAACCTAGGGCCACCTATCCCAGGATCACACCCAAATGCATGTCCCTCCGACTGAGATCCTCAGCTCAACCCACTCTTGGTTTCAGTCGAGAGCTATCTTCTCTCTAACAGACTTTCCGGGCCTGCTCCCGGGCACTTTCGCAGCCAAATCGTCGGCCCTTCATTGAGTAAGGGTTCTCTCCAGGCCTGCCCAGCATGTAGGCAACCACCCCCACTACAAATCCAACCCAGACCAGACACGGCAGAAAAACATCCTGGGGGCTAACCTGGTCGCCTGTAGTACTAACTATTTTCCATGACATTTGTGGGTTTTCCAGCCTGACTCTCTGGGTACTGCAGGAACGCACGGGGTGCACCTTTTTACCAGTGCACCCACCGGGGGGGGGGGGGGGACCAACCCTTACAGTCGTCCGGCTCGGTTGTGTGCCCTGGTTCGCCAGACCACATAAGGTTCGTCCATTACCATAACCACTGATCTCCCACTTGGAGATCTGGCCTTTTTGGCCCCAAACAGCCTGAGCGCTAGGTAGTCTAACGCCCCACCTAGTGGTTTCTCCTCGTTGCCATCTGTCAGAGAATCCATCAAGACTGCCAAAGTACAGAAACATCGGCAGAAGATGCCTCAAACTGTTTCTGAATCCGACGACAGTGATCAATCTGACAACATTCCTTCTTCCTGTGATACTGCCGAACAATGCTGTTCACCAGAAGCCACTTCCACACCTGTACAAACCAAAATAAGGACACAGGCCTCTGTCAAAGTAAAGGGTAACAAACTTCACATGCTCGAGCTAGGGCCAGTCTAGCTGGCGTTTGTGCTTTGGTTGCAGTGGTGAATGCCAACACTGTGCTTGTGAAGTTTATTTTGTGTAAATTGTAATGTTACATTTACACATTTATTCGTCGCAGCAAAACGTTTGTGACAAGAAATAGGAAAACAGCAGCTTCGACTACTAACCAAAATTCTGAGAGCATAAATTAATATCAAGGAGGAAGAGAACAGCAGTGAGTTCACGCCTGCATTGTGTTCGTTGCCGTGTGATAGTATTTTTAATGAACATTGCACTGTGTCACACAACCAGCTTGCTATATTGTCGGACAGCTTTCATGAACAGGTTTTGAAAGGACAGGCGTTGATAATTTTTTCCTGTCGATCTGGGTAAGCCAGGTGCTTTATGCTTTTATTGTATACATTTTTCAAAGTAAAATCCACAGAGGTTTCTCGCAAAAAAAATTAAGAGACTTTTTCTGTTACTGACTTCAGTGACTGGAAGAAACAATGGAGAGATTTCGTTCACATAAATTTCTGAAAGTCATAAATTAGCTGCTTTGAGCGACAAGTTAAAGTACGATAATATCGAGAAACAGATGCTTTCGCAAATATCCACAGAACGAATGAAAGCAAGGATTTATCTTGACATAATTGTTACCAGTGTTTGTTTTCTTGCGAAGCAGTGTCTTTCGTTCAGAGACCATAATTCTGACACAGTAAAACTTTCTTGAGTTAATTAACATCTTCGTTCCGAAAGCAACCTTGAAATAAAATAGTTGATGCCAAGAAATAGAGATACAATTAGGATGGTAAGATTCTCAACAAAATTCTTGGTTTCTTGTCAAATGAGATAATTAATGAAATATGTACCGATATATGTTCGCAGAACCCCCAATATTTTCAGTTATTTGTGATGGGACCAGGTCAGTGGAAACTAACAGCTGAGTGTGTGTTACAGATTAATTCATCATGAAAGCTTTGCTAGTATACAGTGTTGGGAAAACAATAGGCAAATATATAGCCTGTGTCTTGTTATGTGTCATGACAAGGCTTCAGCAGTTACCAGTTTCAAATTTACGAGATCAAGGGTATGATGACGTTTCAAACATGAGTAGAAAAAGTAATGGAGTTCAAGCAATTTTATGAAACCACCAACCATTCTTTTTCATGGAAAAGACCATGGCATTACCCATGTAGACATGCTTTCTGTGCAGCTGCTGCCTTAATTGCATGACGATTCCGACATCATCTTTTACATCTGTTTCTTAAATAATGAGTCAAACACCGTGTGACTATTCTTCATAAAAAAACGAAAAACGTTATGCACTTTTCACCTAAACTTAATATTAAGGGAATAATGTACATCCACATATGATATTTGAAACTGTATTTTCCCAAAATTTGGGAAACCAATCGACATAAAAACAATGTTTTAAATGTTGCTTAATGCTTTTGGGACATTTGAATCAAATTAAAATGCTGCTTGAAAACTTCCATCCTCTTAAAAATAGTATGTGTTGTCAGTAGCATAGCCAGGATTTGTGTTTAAGGAGGGGGGGGGGGTGGTTGAAATGTGAAACTCTATAAGGGAAGATCTTTGAAAGGACTTCAGTTTCTTGGACGTACTCCATTGCAATATTGAACGACTGTCAAAGAAAAACTAAACAAATAAAAGAAACCGTAAAATAAGCAGAGTATGCTTAGTCAGCAAGATAAATACACAACATAAAATTCCAAGATGGAATCGGGTCAAATAAAACAAACAGATAATAAATGAAAATGAAAATAATGACAAAATAAAATAAAAACCAAATATATAAGGGAACACCGATCCCCACAATCAAAGCAGAGAGTCCGGTGATCCTCTCCTCCCCCCACCCCCCAAAAAAACATTTGGATTTTATGGTGCAAAATGGTGCTATTTTAGAAGTTTTAGTATAGAAAAATTGAATGTTGCAGTGGTAGTAATGTTAATTTTTTTCAGATGAAAACGGTTTGAGTGAAGACTGTTACTAATGGTTGCTCTGAATATTCTCTAACAGATTTACTAGTTTAATGGTATTTATCTAGAGAAAATGTAATACATTCATACGAATCTTATAGATAAATTCTAAATTGCATTGTTTAATCTTTTGTCTTTCATATTTCAAGGGGAGATGGGATTGAACCCGGACCCCCCCCCCCTGTCATAGCCTTTAGGTGTGGCTAGCCTCTAGTTACAAACAACTTTTGAACCATCAAGATTTTCGAGCATTTGAATATGGTTTATTGAATAACATTTCCTGTCCAACATACGTGGTACTCTTGTTGCAACAGTCTAGGACCCATGGTTTTTAAGAAATTATGTTTCCAACATGACAATGGGTTGAATACAATCGGAATTATTTAACATTCTCTATGTATAACCATACTTACATGCCCTACATTCTCTATGTCTTGTTCTCATTTATTGTTTTGTGATTTTGTGTTATTTATGTTTAGTTCTTCAGTAGCCACCACTGTGAGCGGTTCGGTATTTTTGATCCGGTGTCGAGAATTCGGATCATTATATGTTTGTGATGTTCTGGAAGTTTCTAGAGTTTATTAGAGTGTTATGTTAATGGACATTTTAATTATAGTCATTGAAGTTCGTTTTCTAATATTGATTGTTGCTATTGGCCGTAGGCGAAAAGCTAAAGGCCATTCATAACAAAAAAAGTGTGGTTTGAGAGTTGACAAATACAATCAGTTTATGTTGTCGTGTAAATACTAACAGTTCCATTGGTGCGAAGAAACACGTCACCAAAACTAAAAAGAAAAGATGCTGACTACAGATGTTCTAAAGTGAAAAAAGCGAAATGGAAACTTTACCTTACGTTAACTACAGTGCAAACTGCGTTCTAGGAAATACATTTGATCCTGACTGCAAGCAAGTACATTTTGTGTACTGTTCTATTATTTTTTATGGCCTCTCGCTTATGGCTTGAGAACCAAGGAAATATAATTAGATTGGAAGGTAAGGGTAAGACAATAGATCAAGTAGCTAGTAACACTCTTTAATATATACTAGGAAGACTAATACATAGATACAGTATAAAAACATTGGAAGGAAGGATAGACAGATAGGCGAGACAGGAGCTAAGGGTCACGATTGCTCTCCTTCCCTAATAAGCAGCTTAATTCTCACCGGTGTTCTAGATGCCGCGCCGTGGTCGTAGCAGGAGAACTCCACGTCGGCTGGGTCCCTGGTGGTCTCGAACCAGGACCGTTTGATCCCGTCGCTGCTCCAGTGAGACTCCTCGAGCCTCTCGTCGGTAACCTCCTTCCAATCTTCGCGCCCCCACTTCTTGTCTCCTTTGTAGCCTTTTGATTGGCCCCTTATGACATTAAGGGTGGAGCTATCCTTGCATGCAATTGCGATTTCGCCATGCTAAAACAGTCGCAATTATTTACCCGACATAAAGGCATTTCAAGCAGCTCGGTGTTGCATTGCTCCACCAGTCATTTACAATTTTGTGTTTATAAAACTCATCTGGCCGCGTTCTTCTGTTACCAAGGCACTCTCGGGTTGGGAAATCATAATAGTACTATAATGCAAAATGTTTTGAAAATTTTATTTTGAAACCAAAGTCTAAATATTTTGTTTTACAGTTGCCGCACGAAATGTTCGCGTTTTACTGAAGACTAAAAAACCAGCGTACTTGCCAAGTTTCTGGATTTCCTGATTAAAATACCGAAGAATTACACTGGCAAAGGTTAATTGTGTAGAAAGATGTTAAGTAGAGGCATCCTATGAATCCCGAAGGTAAGCAAAGGGCAGTATCTTTCATGTGTAACATTCAAGTAGGCAGCAACAGGGTAAAGGTGTGCAGGAATACATTTCTGAATCTTCATCCTGTTACACAGAAACGTGTCTTCAGACTGACAAAACTCCTTCTTGAAGAAGAAACGACAAACGATAGACGTGGACAGAATCCAGCTCGAAATGCTACATCTCGTGAAATGCAACAGTTGATACATAAACACATAATTTCGTATACACTTAAAGAAACCCATTATGGAAGTAAGGAGGTTAAGTGTTTGAGTGCTGAACTTAACATAAAGACAATGCATGAAATATTTCATGCAAACACCCTGAGTCTAGCACTATATATGGGATATACAGGCAAATTTTTCGGGACAACATTAACTACAAATTTGGTCAACTTTAAATTGATCCATGCAGTAAGTGCGAGGAGCAAACTGCAAAAATTATGTCTCCTCACATATGTGATAGTACTAAAAGAACTGCACAGTTAGAACTAGACATCCACAAATGTAGATGTAACCATATAAAGCTTTAAAATATATGACACAAATGCCGCAAAGAACCACACGTGGGTTGTATAGCTTTATATTTTATGCAAAATCTGCCTCTCCTACACATCCCAGTTCAGGAAGTATTTTATAAGTGGCAGCTGTGGGTGAATACTTTTGGCATTGTAAATTTGAAGAGTGGGTGTAGTATTTTGTTTGTCTATCATGAGGGGGAAGAAAAAAGTGCCCATGAAGTGTCTTTTTCATATGTCCAAATACATAACTGAACAACATTTATTTTTTGATGGTGCCCCAAGTCAAAACAAAAACCATACATTAATAAGGACATGTCTATGTCTCACTCAACGAACTTCTATGAAGAAATTTGTACATCGATTTCCTGAAAGGGGCCACTCCTACCTCCCTTGTGAACAGGAGTTTGGCATTTACAAGCGGACAATAAAGGCGCATGACCGAATTTACACCCCAAAGCAGTATGTTGAGCTACTGGCAAATAGCAAGTAGAAGGATATAATACAAATGGTTAATAGAGATAAAATTAAGAATTTTGATAGTCGGTGGCCAGATTTTTATTAGAAGTCATGCATTTCAGAGGAGACATCAACTTCCAAAGTTCCTCAAAAGAACAAGCAGCACTTTACTCTGTCAGTTTTTCAGGAGTTTCAGTATTCATCTGACGAAACAGGCATTGTCAAGGCTTCGTTGCACATTGGTGGTTTGGTACAGCACACATTCGTTTAGGGAAAACCACACTTGAAAACAAATTTTGCTATTAATCTAGCTAAAGCCTACCCAGAACATAAAGTCCCCATCACTGATAAGAAAATATATGTCCAGAAAACCAACAGTTCTATCAAGACTCATTTTCGTGGCCCACTTCTATAAAATATTGTACTGTATTACCAAACAAAATGTCATTCATTTTTGCCTTGTTTTTGCAAAACTTTAGTCATACTTGTGTTGCGAATACAAAGTTATGCAATATATTGTAAGGTGTACAGATGTTTAATTATTTTTCATGATTTTAAATACTGTTGCCAGGTAAGGTCATGTGTTGACGAAAAAATGAGCCAACATTTTTTTAAAAAGTACCGCCTAACTGATTTTATTGTTTTCTTAAAAAATTTAAAAATTTTATACTTTATGCGGTATTATTTCAATGTATTTTTCAGTTTGTCATTAAGTAAATAAAAACAATTAACTGTTTCCTGTGTTTTATAATTTTAGCACATGTCAATGTTTTGGGGAAAAAGGAAGTAAGTCAAAATTTAAAAATTTTTGCTACAGTATTGTGTACATTTCAGTGCTTGATAACATTCGTGTTTTGTGTTTCATTCATGGCACAGTACATGAAAAAAAAATAATAAAGCCAAAATTTTATTTATTTTAATATAAAATTTGTTTCTTTTTCCATTCCTGAAAAATGAGAAAATTTGACTTAGTTCCTTTCAGCAAAAACTGATTCAATTATTCTAGCTAGCAAAACGGTGGTAGCAATGTACAGTACATGTGTTGTAAATTGACGAAAATGACAATAATGTACCATACAGATGTAATGGGCACTGTTCTTACAGTATGTATTCATTTGAACATTAACGAACGATATTGTTGGAGCTTTCATTATGTTGCCCTACTGCACCAAATTTCATTGCATTGCTTTGCATGTACTTTTTTCCGAAGCCCTTTGAACTTCCTGAAGTCATGGATAGCGGCGAATTTCTCAGGGATGGGCCGGGTATCATCCACTGAAATGCAATGACCAAAGAACGTGACTTGCCTCTCCCCAAAGAAGGATTTTTGGAGACGCCATACGCTTGGAGGCATGTGAAAAATCTTAGATATGCTTCTCATATTCAGATTAATTACACGATGCCACCAGTATTTCGTTGAAATAACACATGCATGAGTCCAGCTCATGCACGACTTCATCCATAAACTTTGGAAGGTATGAGCAGTGTTACGAAGTGCGGACGACATGAAGGGGAACTTGTAATGTCCAAAAGGTGTGGTGATGGTGGTTTTGCAGGTATCCATCTGTGCTAGGATACGATACCTGTTGGGAACAGTGCGAACCTTCAGCATGCGGTGGTGCCCACAAGATTGACATTCCTCAACTTTCTTGGACACTATGTGTAGAGGTGAAGACCATGGGATGCCCGAAGGATGGGCTTTGCCGAGCTTCAGCATGGCCTTGAATTCCTTCTTCGTGATCTATAGCTTATCCAGAGCCAGGCGATGTGGTATACTGTGCATCGGCTGCACTGCATTTGTATTATAATGGACTGTACTGTGTTTTCGCAGATTGTGGGACACCGGCTGGTCGAAGTAATGCTAGCATACCTCTTCAGCAGATCCGAGTAGCTGGCGGATTGAGGAAGGATCCCGACACTCACGACATGCCACACTATTTCATGGCAAGTTGCAGCCAGGGATATATTGTTGTCGACCAGGCATTTGTTGTGAAAATCAACCAGGAGTCCATAATTGTGGAAAAAGTCTGCGCTAAGAATGGGCTTCGACATGTTGGCCACTACAAAACGCAACATGAAATCTCACCTGTGCCCAAATTCCGAGATGAATGTCTCCAATCCATACATCACTATGGTGGAGCCGTTTGCCGCAAAGAGAGTATAGTTGGACTTTGGGTGTCGTCCTGGAAATCGAACATGTGGGGAAACACAAACGCCCGTGTATGTGTCAACCAGAAACTGAGCCTTAGTTACCTTGTCCGTGATGAAGGGGCGGCTACTAGGAGGTTGGGCTGAGCTGCTGGTCGCCATCAGTGGCTACCCCTGGTCGTTTCCCGATCCGAATGTATAAGGAGCAGTACTTCTCCATGCTCCCTCTCCAAAGCAGCACTGGTACCAGCATATCCCGGGGGTGCCATTGCTGCGTGAACGCCGTAGGGTTTTGGAGTAATGTAGAGCAGTCGCGAATACCGAGTTGTTGTCCATGAGGAGCAGCGAATTTAGCGATCTGCTGCCAAGGAGTTGTGGTCATTTTCCCAATCTTGGAGGTTACCAATAGTGTCATCCTCTCGAAAATGACGTCAATGGATGTGGCTTATGCTACCTGCGGCTTTCGGAGTTGTGTCGGCGATAGCATCCACAAGGTAGGCGAGTGAAACCAATGAAGTGTTAACTTGGGTAGCAGTGTTACTTGGGATGATGGTGGGAGACGGTATAGCCATAATGACTGGAGAAGTTTGTCGGGGATAGTTGTACCTGTTAAGAACCTCAAGTGTCGTAGGAATTGTGAGGGTCTGCGGTCTCCGATCTCTTCTTGCTCAAGAAGCTGTTTGGTTTTTATTTTGTCTGATGTGCTGATCAATTTGTTAAGTTCCGACTTTAGTTTGTTATACTTGTTCTCGGAGGGCTGGCAGGTATATACACCGCAAACATATAATGCATATCTGCTGTTCAGGTTCCCTGTGATGTAAATGAACAATATCTCGTTGGTCTTTACTCCAGCGAGCATTAACTGGTTCTCCAACTTCACGAACTACAGCTCTGGGTCTAAAGCCCAGAATGGTGGTATCTGTACCGCAACACGATCGACGAAGATTGTGGAAGATGGAGGATCCTACATAACTGGTTAAAGGAAGAAGATGCATCCATCTGTCAACAGTCCCACTACAGTCAGATAACGAAGATGGCTTGTAGGTAACTGGCTAGGAAGCGACCGGTCCCAGCCGTTTGCCTCCTAGCGAAGGAGGCGAGCCAAACTGCTTCGCATCTGTAGCTGTCGCATAGCTCACGGAAATGTGGTGCCGCATTGCATTTCCTGCACTCGGTACCCGAGCTTGTCTGATCATGTCGGGGTCACCAATGTAGTAGGTTCGGTAGCCTATATTATATACAGGCAAACTAGGCTAGAAAGGAAACATCGCATATATTAGAAGCACATGTTTTATTACAGAGAATACTACACTGCATACACTCCTATAGTTTACTACCTAGTGCGTCTTGTACGACGGGTGGTGACTGATTGACTGCTGTGTTCCTTCTCTAGGGCGCTCCGGGAGATCTGGAATATCCCTAACAGCACAGGTGGTGCTGGAAACGTTGCTACAACGTTACAATGTGCTAAGTTCGTCACAGACTATACAAACATGTTGCCTACATGTGCCAGAAACGTTACAGCTGCAACGTTGCAGAGGAAACCTAGCAGCACGTTGTCTGCACGTGCCAGAAACGTTACAGCGGCAACGTTGCAGAGGAAACCTAGCAGCACGTTGCCTGCACGTGCCAGAAACGTTACAGCTGCAACGTTGCAGAGGAAACCTAGCAGCACGTTGCCTGCACGTGCCAGAAACGTTACAGCTGCAACGTTGCAGAGGAAACCTAGCAGCACGTTGTCTGCACGTGCCAGAAACGTTACAGCTGCAACGTTGCAGAGGAAAC
>PNEQ01042831.1:32212-47465 GCA_003012365.1 Medauroidea extradentata | reverse complement strand
GCGGGTCATGGAAGCTCTGGTGCAAAGTGCAAAGAACAAACAATCATTTAATACATAGATTATACTAAATAAACAAAAATAATTTATAACATGAATACTTTAAGCCAAAGACATCACCGCTGTATGCCTTGGAAGCAAGCATATCAACAAAACAATGAAAATTTACTAAAGCCTTTAACATAGCAAACGCTATGTTACAAAACTTACACTAAAAATTTCACAAAAAAAATACGGTCAAAAGCTGCATCAACATAGAAACAAAAAAAAACTGCTGGCTACACCCGTCGCCGTGAATGGACCACCGAGTTGCTATGAACGGACCATTACAATATTACAACGTGATTGCAAAGCACAAACGTCTGTTGGACTAACATCAAATAAAATATACTATTACACTTCTTAGGTATAAAAGACATGATGGAGCGTCACTTTTACCACAAACAAAAAATCTTGCGAAATTATCTTCAGTTTGAAGGTGTTGTCTGGTACATGTACGGCAATAATGAACTGATAGCTTACACTGCAAGTGTTAACATCAGTTACTAATGAAGGCTACATTCACAAAAAAACCCTTTACTTTTCGACTTACAACGGCACAGTTTGAACTGACCCAAATACAAGTCATGTATCTGATCATTTCATCGGATAGGCTTCTTGGCACATTTCATAGTATCAGTCGTTTTCAACAATTAGAGCAATAAAAGAATTGCAGTTGAACAGTAATAAATCTAATTCCGCAATCCTATAAATTTTGTAGTCATAAAAAACGTACGTTATTTTTCAGTTTAAAACGTAAACATTATACACATTTGGGAGTTGGTGTGGTTGAACTATCACTTGGAGATATTCTGACCTGTGGTGAAAAATGTGTGTATACATGTCTGTGAAGAGGACATCGTCACATGTTACCTTGAAAGTACTTCGAGCGATAAATGTAAAGTATCATTTATGTACCGACATTTACCGTTGGGCAGCAGACACCGGACATATATGATAAGTACGCATTTAAACCAGGATCGATTTTCCCAAAATTACGAATTATTTGCGATCTCGGAATTGCTGACAAATTTTAACTAGAATATTAGCATAGCATGCTAACGCTTAATTGTTGTAAATATATTTTACCATACAAGACATGATAGTACGACGAAATTATATTTTTCTTTTTGTCATTAATGTATAGGATTCTATATACAATACCAAGCAATCTAAAAATCGCTATCGGCAGTACGCAAAATTGATAAAAATATCCTTGTGATTTCCTTGTGTGAGTGAAAACGATTTAAACTAAGACATTTTCACTACTGTACAAATAATATCGACGAGGGTGTGAACCGGAGGGTAGTGTATTACACTCGTACAGGCAGATTTTCACTGCTCCAGGCATCTGCCGTTCCCTGAGATATAACATGAAATGAGGACCTTCAATGGAACAGCAACTCAGTGCTGGAGCGGGGAATGCGGGAGTGCTTTGTGTGTGTGTGGGAAGGGGGGGGTGGGGCCGCGCAGCGACAACGTCCGCCACGTTTACAACAAACGAAAAATCAAGGACCAGTTCCACTGGGAATCGAGTCCGGACCGTCGTGGTGGAAGACAAGTATTCTGACCACTCTGACACAGCGACTCAGAAGTTTTTACTTGCAGTTTTTTGGGTAGAATTATACCCGCCACTTTAAATTGAAATTAGAATATTCGAAGCAGTTAAGTGCATTATTTGTCAGTAAATGTAATGTCCAATGCGTCTCTCTGTTCATTTTGAGATAGTTATGCAAGAATATTGCCACATGCGTACCGTTATGTGTGCCTTCTTGACAATTACTGAACAAAGAGAAGCCACGGTAGTCGTGTGACTCTCGCACCAATTTCCTATCTAGGAGATCAGGGTTGATTCTCGGAAGTTCTAACTTACCTCTTACAACCCCTCCTTAGACATGATGGCTCAATACGGTTATGAAGCTTTGGCTATGAAAATATTCGTTTCTTTATGTGCTCATAAAATAGTGTTCTTAATTAGTAAATTAGATAAGTAAAAGCGTTTTAATCAGAAGAAATATTACCGTATCGTTACTACAAAATGGCATGTAAAACTGATGTACCCTACAAATAAAATCATAGTCAAAAATATTTTCGTAAAATTTAACGAAGGTGAGCAAAATTTCTTACCTAACGTAAATAATTTAAATATATCAGACGATAAGTGCAATAGGCTAACCAAAAATTTGAAAATTGAGTTTTTCCCGTAAATAATACATTTTTAAAAGACGGTCATTTTGACCATCCAACTTTGTTTTTTTCCTTACACGTTCCAGATAATTTATATCTGAGTTGTGCAATTTATGATTTTTTCAAATATAATTTTGTATTTTGCTTCTCAATTTTACGATAACTTTATTTGTAACGGGTATATTTAGTATCATACTGTTGCGTGCCATGCACCTGGAGGCCGGTGGTCGGGCGGCTGTTTCGTAACACTTTGTGGACTGGTCCCTGACTCATAGGCCGGGTTTCTACGTGATGGCAGTCACGCCGAAGCTACGTCATAGATACCTGTCCCAACTGCGTCGTAACCCTACGAGGGCGGCCTCAGTGACTCAAGTCACGTCCGAAACAAGATGAAATGTATATTTTAGACCCATGTAATTCGGGGAACCCCTGGAGTTTGGCCGGAGTATAAAAGCGCAGAATCGGCACATTTGGAGACTGTTCGCTATTGGTCGTGCTAAAGGAAGATGCTATGCTTGTGGAGAGAAACTGGTGAAGACATCTTGGTGACGTCAGAGTCTACGGCAACCTTCGGAGCAGTGTGGACGAACCAAGAGGACTGCTGCGGTGGGCTGACGGGCGAAGAGGAGGTGCGTGACGGGAGTCGAACCGAAGACCTCAAGAGTGAAGACAGCGGTGCACTCGGGGTGCTGCGCAGCACACGGCGATTCATCATTACTTCGGACTATTAGGGTGTTACACTGTCACTATTTGAGAGACTGTTGATTGGCTATATTACTGAATTTTATAGTGATTTGTAGTGTTTAATTAACTGATGGTAGACATTTTTGTGCTTTAATTGTCAAAGTTAGTTAATGTGTCTGTGACACAGGAGTAACTGTGTGCATTACTAATTGTGTTGTGAAAGTTATAGTTGATTACTGTTTTGTGTATTTCGTAGCTTGTAAGCTATTAAATCCAGTACTTAATTTAACTCTTTTATTTCTAATTATAAGACCTCTATCTCAAGATAACTCATGGGAATTGCCCACATGAAAATTTAATGTCTCAAACTTGTAACACTGGTGTCAGAAGTGGGATAGAGGCATAAAATAAATTCAGTATTTAACTCTGCAAATTCAATGATTGCACACAATTACTATTTAATTAGATTGAGCCACTTTATAAATTTTATGTTTAAATTTCAATTGTAAATGTGAATGATTACAAGAAGCATATCTGCGGAAATAGAAGCACTAAAGCCCCTCATTGAGGGAATGAGTGGACTAGGCCAAATAATTTCAGTAAATGAAAACGTAGATAAGAAAATTGATAGTGTAAAAGACAGTGTAAACGACAATGTAAATAAGAAAATAAATAGTGTAAATGAAAATGTAGATAAGAAAATTGATAATGTAAACAAGCAAGTAAAGAATGTTAGTCATCGTGTAGACAATCTAAGTGAAAAGGTAGACAAGGTGAACGAAGTGGTGGACAGAAAAATAGACGACGTGAAAGAGTTTGTGTAACAGTAAATAGACAACATAAACGAAAAAGTGGAACAGCAAATAATTGATCTAAGGAAGGAGTGGCAGGACTTTCGCCAGCATCAGAAATGTAGCCATTTTGTCACCGGAGGAGACAAGGTCAGTACTGAATCAATACCTGAAGACGGCGAAGAGAAGATCACGAAATTTGAACCAAGCTGTAGTGTGATTCACAATCATCCATAAAAAAAGTTGCAACATGTTGATGTGTCTTAGTGTGCCTGCATCGAACATAGGAAAGGGGATTTCTGTCAAGCCTGTTCCTTACGATGGCCAGACTCCGTGGCGGGAGTACCAAAATCAGTTCGAGATTGTGGCAGCCATAAATTATTGGTCTGACCAGCAATGTGCCTACTAACTTGCTGCTGCGCTGAGGGGACCTGCCCTCAGTATACTCCAGTCGCTTCCAGAACAACATCGTCTGGAATACTCGACATTAGTTACTGCCCTGGAGCTGCGCTTCGAAGACAAGTACTTACGACATGCCCACCATGCGCAACTAAGAAGCCGCACCCAGAGACCAGGGGAGCCGCTGCAAGAATTGTGGCAGGACATTGTGCGACTCGCCCATTTGTCGCTCGAGGGGTGTCCAGAACGGGCACGAGATATCATAGCAGTCAGCTTCTTCGTCGATGCCATTGCCGATGTACAGGTGCGTCAAGCAGTGCGCCTGGCCACCCCAAGGACTATGCAGGATGCCCTGGCCAGAGCACTGGAGGTCGAATCTGCAAGAGGGCCATCAACTCGGCGTACTGTGCGGGCAGTCGCACTGTCGGGTGACGAGAGAGACAACAGCCTAGAGAATATCCTGAAGAGAATGGAAACCACAATGAATGCAATTAAGAACAAATTCACTCCGATTACACCCCGTCCTCAACAACAAGGGCGACTAAGCTGTTGGGAATGTGGAGAGCCTGGACACCTCAGAGCCCAGTGTCCACGATGGCTACAGAAAAACAGAAACCAAGAGCAGGATAATTCTGCCCGATCTGGCCAGCCTCTCGGGAAACATGTAAGTACCGGTCTTAAGGGGCGAAGGTAGGTGGCTGCGGGAGTTAAGGCCTCAGTATTTCTTCACGTACTCTCAGTGAAACAAGATTTTGATGCGATCCTAGTGGAGGGTAGTCTGGATAATGTTTCATGCTGCATGGTTGTGGACACTGGAGCAACCATTACTGTTGTCAGACCAGACATATTGGGGCCTTATCCCCAGCAGTCATGGGGCCATAATTACAGACAAAGCTTTCTGATGAAAGTGACAGGCAAGACCACACCAGTGAAGGGTAAGAAAAATATACAGTTGAAGTTGGGTGACCTCTGCATTGAGCACGAAGTGTGCATGGCCGACATTGAAGATGGATATTTATTGGGCCTGGATGTGATGCGCAAGTTAGAGTGCTGTATAGATACTCGGTCGGGAGTACTAAGGACTGGTAACCGAGAACTGGTAATGCTGCCACGAAGCGAACCGTCCTTGCCAACCAGTTGCCAAGTGGTCTGTTGTGAGACAACTGTTTTGCCAGCATCCAGTGAGATTGTCATCCCCGCACGGTGTCGAGGCAGTTTTGTGCGGCGTGTAGCTCTGGTCGAACATATGAGAAGAGGAAGCAGCTTACCTGATGAGGTGGTGGTAGCAAGAACATTGGTATCACCGAGTTCTGGACACTTACCTGTCCGAATGGTTAACTGGTCGAACAGGCCAATCCAGCTTGAGGCGGTGGTCATAATAGGTGTGTGGAGACAAGTCTCCCAAATAACTACAACCGACAAAAAAGCCATAAAGTCAGGTGACCTTAATGGGCCTATGCCAGAACCACTCAAGGAACTACTGACTAGAAATGGAGACAGGAAAAAGCTGTGGCAGATCTTCTGAAGAAAAACAAGAAAACTTTTCATGTGGGCCATTTGACCTTGGCAGAACATCCGCTGCACAACATCACATTGATACAGGAGAAGCTAGGCCGATCAAGCAACCCCCAAGACGACTAATGAAGGACTTGGATGTGATCAAGCCGTCGGTCAGCCCTTTGTCATCACCTGTTGTGCTAATTAAGAAGAAAGATGGGTCCACAAGATTTCGCGTGGATTACCGCCGGCTGAATGATGTGACCCAAAAGGACTGCTAACCCCTACCCCGGATTGATGACACACTGTACAGCTTGACAGGGTCACAATGGTTCTCCACACTTGACATGAAGAGTGGCTACTGTCAATGTGAGGTGGCACAAGAGGACAGGGAGAAGAGAGCCTTCTCTGTGCAAGGGAAAGGAACTTGGCAGTTTAAAGTCATGCCGTTTGGGCAATGCAATGCCCCTGCTACCTTCGAACGACTAGTGGAAAAGCTCCTACCTCTAGATATTTGCCAAGTTTACTTAGATGATATCGTGGTCACAGGTAAAACATTTGAAGAACACCTTACCAGTTTAGATTCCATGTTTCAGAAAGTGGCTGCTGCAAATCTGAAGCTGGTTCCCAAGAAGTGCCATCTGTTCCAAAAGAAAGTTAGTTTCCTAGGGCACGAGGTATCAGCTGATGGAATCCAGACTGACCCAGAAAAAACCATGGCAATAAAAGACTGGCCACAACCAACAGACAGGACACAGGTGAGGAGCTTTCTAGGACTCTGCGCTTACTATCAGCGTTTTGTACATGGTTAATGTCCCCTCCAGTTTTGGGCTTCCCCGATAATGAAGGCGAGTTTATATTGGACACAGATGCGAGTGATGTAGGCATCGGTGCTGTGCTATCACAGGTTCAAGATGGAGTAGAGAAGTCGCTAGAATGTTTCAGCAAAGTGCTGCAAAAACCAGAGAGAAATTATTGTGTCACTCGCAGGGAACTTTGGTCCGTTTTCTAGTACGTGAATGGACACACGTGTCGCAAAACAGATATGTACTTTGTTCATCCATATTATTTATACTAGAATGTAGCAACGTGTGTATGAGTTTATGTAACTTGAAAATAATATGAAAAATATCAAAAAATATCTTGTAAATTTTGCTTTACAATCGGTGGATCTGATACCATAAGGTATAATTCAGACATGAAAATGAAACTTCAGTGCTGGTTAACTTATCGTATTATTTATTCACTAACTCATCGGGGTTTTTCATTCATAAATACATCTCATTTAGGTTAGAAGAAAACAATTTCAACATATCAGGAAGGGAAAAAATGTATATTGTTCGCTGTGGCATCAAACCCTTCCTGTTACGCTTCCATATGTGCATACAAATAAATGTGTGTATGTCTAATGATTTGGAAGTTCATGCCTTGTAGTTAAAAATTTAGGGTTGGTACCACTGCGGATTACGTTTAGTACACAAAATGTGAGAGTTGGTACTATAGGTATTACTGCTTTAGGCGTTGTAGTAGCCCTGGGTGCCTATTCTGTAACTCTTTAAGTCCCTTTTACTGTCTTTATACAAAGACAGTTTCTACTATAACTATTTATACGACGAAAATTGGTATTCTGTAACTAAAAATGGCGCCATAACTGTCTATCAAAAGTCTCGTGACTCTCCTTACGTAACGATCGGGTTCTAGGGCGTTGTTACAAGACAAAATTCATTAAAAGGGCCGATATATATATATATATATATATATATATATATTGTATTCTACAATCATCCTCGTTGGAAAACTAATCCGATTGAATCATTGTTCAGAAGAAGACAGAAACTAGTTATTTTATTTCCCTTTAAATATTAAATACTTTTCGTAGATTTATAATTATGTGTATATTAACCCTTACTGACCACGCAAATTACACATTCAATTCAGCACGCATGCTGCTATCTCTTGGCCTTAGATACACTGAAGTCCGTTTGTCACGATGTAATGACTTGTAACCTACAAGATATGTTGGAATCTTTCACGAGGCTTGAAAACATACTTTCCATGGAAGGTTGTGTGGATGGTTCTATGGAATATCCTTCTACACGATACTTGCTGTCACAAAAATAAACACAAGACGAGTGTTCAGTATTTTTTTTTAATTTATGCATTGTTGTCATCATTCTGGTTTATTGAATTATCGAAGTCGTTAGATTTATACGTTATACGGACTTATAGTTTGAGAAAATTGTAGGTGGAAGCATAGTAAAACTGTGTACTGTAGTGGATTTTTCGGCAACGAAAGAAAATTGATTTAAAAAGGGTGAAAGCGTCTGCACGTCGAGCCATGTACGATTCATGGTACTCAGCCCCAAATTACGTGTGGATGCAAATATGAAGGAAAAATCTTATACCGTTGAGGTATGAAAACTGTTAAATTGTGCCAGTACGTGTACGAGTGTATAATGTCGTAAGCCTACGTTGTCAATGTCAATAATTTGACTAGTGTATCATAGCGTATCCTGCTTGCGGGACCTGTATGTTGTACGCTCGTTTATTGTTCTGCGAAGGTGTTTGTAGGGATGTAAATGTTGCTACATTATAAATATCAGGGCTTATATTTAACAGTATTTTGCATAACTATGATGATCACGAATACTGTGCTGTTCTTGAGAAATCTTGCACTGAGACATCCATTTAAAAAAAATGTATAGTACACTAAAAACGTTTTATACGGAAAACTTCATTGTATTGTAATCTTACCATAGACTTGAATGTAAGTAGAATGTAGGCTTATTGATAGATATATGAGTAAATAATGTACAAACGGAGTATTACTGTTTGTATACAGTTGTACGATTTTTCGGGGGTTTTCTTACGATTGTTATGTGTTTTTTAAGTTAGAATTTAAACTGATTTTACTGAAAAGAAATAACGAAACTGTTTTAATCCTTAATATACTGTATATAAACTTTTTTTTCATACAGAAGTAATAATATAGAAACATTAAGAAACATTACAAAATCCCGCAACGTAATATTTTGAATTAAAAAAATCGCAAAAATACAGAAAAAAAAGTTGCGAATCCGGTTTTTTAAAAAAAAAAATAGAAAAATAAAGTTCGCGGGATTTTTCAAATGTTTTATTTCGTAGCCCATAATATGTTACTTCACTATGAATTATTTTACGTACGTAAGTCAGTTGGTTTTCACTAGTTGCATGGCCGCAGAACATGCAAATTTGACTTTGACGCACCGTTATGAGAAAACTATGCCAGCTAAAATTGTTTCTTAGGAGGAAACTGTACTCACAAGTATCGTCTACAAAACTAACACTATTTTATAAAAATATGACTTTATCGCACTTGAACACCCTTAAGAGGTCGTTCCAGTGTTTCAGGCACATTTATGCAACCCACGTTAAAACCTATATGAATCAAGACTAATTTTACTATCGCTATAGCAATAAGAGTATTACACACATCAACATTATATTTGTGTTTTATCAAAGCCACAGTCGTTCTTATTTTCACTTCGTTCGCCGAAGTCAAGTGTAAAGAATGGTTGACTACAAATTTTACAGAAATTGTTTTTGTATCACGTTGGTAATATAACCGTTTGTTATACTTGATTTTGCATAAAACAGCTCGAATAAGAACGGCCGTACATTTAATATATTGCTAATATAATCTTGATATGCGTAGTACTTTTATTGCTATAGCGGTAGTATGATTAGCCTTGATTTACATGTAGTTAATGCGAATTTGAATACATGCGTCTGAAACACTAGACCGGCCTCTTAAGATCACAAAGCATCACACAATTTTTTGCTCCTGCTTGTGGTCAACAAAAGGCACAGGAAGTACAGTAAGGCAAGGACGAGGACGACGCAAAGGACAAGGAGTAGTAAAGAAGTCGGTAAGAAATAATGTTAATTTTGAACGATTCTTGCAATGTAATAGGGGAGGTAACAAACTTAAGAAGTATTTAAGACATACGCCATTGCAGCAAATAGGGTGTGTCAGAAAACCGGAGGATACACACAGACAAGTTAACAAACAAAAGGACTTTGTTTGCACTGACAATCATATGTAAACATCTACAATTCCACAAGGAATTCAGTCAATGAGTTACAAGAAAATAAATGAACACAAACGAGCACCCAAGCACCAAAAAAGTAACTAAGGAAAATTAAATAAATAAGTATCATTATTCCACAAAAGGAGTTACGTCAGTAAATTGAAAATAACAGATAAAATAAATGTATTACAATAACAAACAGGAGAGAGAATAAATACATATAACACAGTAGTTGTGGACAGCAAAATAACGATAAAGTAAACACAGACGAACACAATAATCTTCTTGCGACAAAACAAATAGCGAAGTTTCGGAGACTTCAATCTCGCTCAGTCTTCAGGCACATAACACAGTCCGAAGAGCACCTGCAGACTAAGCATGGGCACTGGAAAGAAGGGGTTTATATACTTGTGAAATTGTACTTGGTTACCTATGTTTGCCAGTTGCAAACAAAGTAATTTTGTTTGTTTGCTTGTCTGTTTGTTTGTGTGTTTCCTCTGGTTTTCTGTGACACTCTATTTGTTGCAATTGTTGCAATGGCTATGACCAAAATACGTTTTTGGTTTGTAAGTAAGAAATCAACTACTAGATCAAACAGATAGTAAAGATCATGTTTTTTTGTGGACATATTTCAGCTCATGCAGGTGCAGCATCAGAAACTGGAGGGTGCACGTATACCAATGAAGCAGTTTCAACAATTTTAACCATTGTAAAATCACTGTGGATATTCACAGTTTACAGTTTAGAGTATAGTATCAGCCGCAGAGATTTTATCACAAAGCTATCAGAACAGCTTCGAGATAGTCATCACATCAGGAAACAATGGAGGGCGACAATCAACCGCGGTTCCACACGAAAACCGTAAACTCCGTCAGTGCTAAATTTCGAAGTGCAATGGAAATTGAAGTACTGAAGTTTGTTCTGTCTGCATGAGATAGGTTTGTGGTAACTGCACAAGCAAAGTTGAAAAAAAAGTCTGCTTTGATTGAATAGCAAAAAACCAACATATGAAATGAGAAACATATTTCTCTCGAAATACAAAAGTTTTGCACGTTTCAAAACTTTTGTAAATAAGAACGCGTGCTACATGAGCTGAAAATAATACAAGAAAAAGTTGCTTTCTTATTTGCAGTACAATATACACGTTCCTTACAGTAAAAAAGTTTAAGGAGTTAGGTGACGAACGTAAATATTTTGATTTGTGTGTTGGCAAAAATAATGTAAATAAAATATTTACAATTACTAAATTATTCTGTGGTAACATATTTATAAAGTGTAACTTGCTGTAATAAGCATTACACAAAAATATACATTTAAAACAATTTTGTTGCGGAGGAAGGGCAACTGACCAGTCTTCGGAGTTGAAGGGAGCCAAAAAATGCTTGGTTCAGAAGAGCTCCATTTCGTGGTACTAGTCCAAAGTGCTAGTGAAATAAACCAAGCTGCCACAAAAATGTGTTTCTATGAATTTGTAAAGATATATAAGCAGCTTACCTGTAATACAATAGCATGTCACATATAGCATTAATAAGAGCAATTACGGTTTTCTGAGATTCGGCCAACAAGTGACACATACGGCTGTATTACAGAAAAGTTTTTATAACATTACTAATTCTTATGGCCAATCATCATGATGTTTCGAGTTCTTTGAGATAATCATTATGATGTACACGTTACAAATAATTTTTCACTTATGTGCAAATTAGAAAGTATTTTTGTAAATCATTTTAAGCATAAGCCGTAAGATATTTCACCTGTTAAAGATGGCAGTATTTACTTCCGCCATTTCTTTATTTCATTGTTTTGCTAGTACTGCGCTAATGGAGTTGACTAGAGTGAATATTATGTTTCCTGTTAGTGGAACATGCTTCAAAGCAAGACACTATTAATTCATGCAAATTTATCAGAGGCAGAAAGCCAAGTAAGCTTGTTTTGTTATCTTTTACAATGTTAAAATGTTTTACTGCAGAGAAAGCCAGTGATTCAGACATGCCAAACAGGGTTTAAGTGCTTTTGAGTTATAAATAAGCAGTACTTCCTACAACGTGTAGTGACGTTTCTACATTTCATTAAACATTTACCTGTTATACACTTCATTATTTATGACTCGGGTAGGAATCCTGGACATTTATTTATGGCACGAGGAAGCTGGCAGGAGAGGTTCTAATGAGATTGTCTCGTGTCTAACACAGTTTCAGGAAACGGATTGTGATGAATACAGTATTTGATTTTACTCGGACAATTGTGCCGGGAAAAACAAGAATAAATTCATAGTGGCGCTGTGCATGTAGGCCTATGCTGTGTCCATTATGATATTACCAACATTACACACAAACTTCCATTGACTGCACGTAGAATAAAGCCGATCACTTACATTATTTAAAAGAAATACAGAAGATGCTTGTGCCCCATTTCTGTACCTGCTTAGTGGATAATTGTCCTTCTACTGGCAGAAAAAAAGAGAGGCAATACATTAAAAGTAACGGAGATGGGAACAAATAATTTCATGGATTTCAAAACACTCTCCAATTTCTACGAAATTAACTTTTCAATGAATACTGACAAAGAAAAACTTCACGGGCAAGCATACAAGAACCTAATTTTCTCCACGTCTGAAGTTTATCGCGAAATAAACCTCTACAATGAATGCAACGCCTTAACACGAAATTGAATACAATTTTGATTTTTAATCTCTAATAACGCTGTGTTTTCCTTATAATTTCTGCCATGTGTAACTTTTGGTAGTACTGAATAAAAGTGACTTTTATTTCTTACAGATGCGTAATAAATAGTGAATATTTCGTGCAGGGAGACAGGCATGTCCCGCTTTTCGAGCAGCTAGCCCAACCCTCTCCCCGGCCTTCTCTCGTACACAATGTGACCTTGTCCGAAGGCGGAACACGTGGTGAATTTTCATTTATATTATTTCTTATAGCATTCATTTTTCGATGTGTAATATTCTCTCTGTGTGTGCACTCAACTTCGACATCTTAGGAAAGTATTCAATTGCCCTACTGGAGCAGCCTCTCGTAACAGAAATAGGGAAAACGTATCCGTAACCGAACATTACCGAAGTTTCCATCCTCCGTTGGACAAGTATTACAACGAAAAATAAATGTTGCATATAGAAATAATAACAGGTTGAAATAATGCTTCTCTACTAATGAATCAAATTTAATAAGTTGAAAAGTTAAACGTAACAACGGACTAAAAAATGAAAATTGTCCTAAATTGCATGTTCTATCATTGGTACTGGGAAAAGGAGAACTGCAGTCATGCTTCGGATAAGGTTGGAAACATCAATGTTAAAAGTTTGGCAAGGGAAATTTTCTGCCGCTTGAGCGCTGGTATCGGTGAGAGACGCACAATGACCAACCACAGAGCTTTCATGAATTTTAAGTATTGTAAAGTTGGTAATTTGAAAGCCAAAATTGGATTGTTTATCACGTAAAATTAAAAGAATTACCAAGCCTAGTTAAATATAATTTTTCTACGGTCTCGTATTTTACTATGCCTGTTAGCGACAGCAGCGCTACTCCCGGAAGAATTTTTCCTTATGCCATGAGAAACCCCATTTTCTTTCTAACCTGTAGTAAAATTAAGAGGCTGCATCTATCTTTTGTTAACAGTATTCATATTTGTTTAATAAATGAAGGATGTGACAAATAAGCGGCAATGTTTCTTTATACAAACATTACATTTTACTGTTAGGAGCGTATTATTGGATGAAATCTGTACTGGGAGTTATTTAATGGTTTCTATTTGGTGAGAGAGAATTTTTGTGGAAAATTTAAATGATCTTAATTATTTCACAGATACGCTTAAATTTTTCGAATACAATGTACTCAATGAAAGGTAAAAAAGTTAGTTACGTCCATAATGAAATGTTTTCACTTAAATCTTGCAAAATTATTAATCACGAAGGAATTAAGAAAAAAAATATCACAAGTTACACGGGCTCTTAAAGTGCCATGGATCACTAGTTATACTATTTTAGTAAGTTTTATTATTTAAATTATAAAAGTGATCAGGTATCGCAAAACCGTTACGCAGTAATGATGGAAATTGTTTGTACTATGTAACCTAATTTATCAGAAACAAGGTTTATATAATTTTCGCTAATTATTTGACTTTAAGAATATTTAATTAAGTCAATAATTAGCCAATATTATTGAAATATATGTTTTGAGCGAATTAGAGAATTTGGTCACCGCTTTGAGGTCTTTGGCGTTGGTGAGGGGTGGCACGAGGAGAGTATCGAGCGGCACCGGAATGAGGCGGCGGGGAAAATGGGAGATCCCTGAGAAAACATGCTGACCAGTGACATCGTCCGGCATGATTCCCACATACGAAAATCTTGGAAACCAACCACGCCAAGAATCGAACCCGGATCGCCTTGGTGGAAGGCGAATGGTCTGACCATTCGGCCACCGCAACCCCCTCTTATGATTTGAAAATATTTGTCTACATAGTACAAACAATTTCCACATTTACATGTAGCGGTTTTGCAATATCTTCCTCCTTTCAGGATTTAAAAATAAAATAAAATAAAACTCGCAAAACCAACATAAACACGTGTCATTAAATACTGTATGGGAGTTAGGACTCTTGTTATGACTTGCTTCTGGCTTGGAACAGTGTGTCCAGGCAGTCGGAGCGCATGAATGAGCAGCCGTGCAGCACATCACGTAGCGCGAGGGAGTGCAGCAGGTTGTCGCGTCACTCGTCAGTCGAGGAGAAAGCCGAGCCGAATGACGTTACTGAGCAGGCTAGTTGCGTCATACGACCCGATTGGTTCCCCCTTCACCCTGCATCAATCCAGACCTTTCTGTCACTCCCTCTTTCTCTCCCCCTCCCACTGACCCTACACACCCAACAGCAACCCACAAACGCGACACCCTGGCCCCGCACGGCCCGGAAATGAATACCTTACGCCCATCATTGTCAAATAGGCGTTTACAGAAAGCTCACGAGTCGGAGTAGGGTAGGTTTTGTAGGTCACGTGACCAGGTTGTTACGTCTACCACGATTCTGATAAACGCCTGCAATGCTGTTCAGTGTTTTAAGACACCGGACATAAAATAAACTACATATTTTCTACGTTCTAAATAGGCCTATAACCGAGCGGGTTGGAGGAGTGGTAAAACACTCGCCTCGAATTCTGGAGGATCCGGGTTTGATCCCCAGCTCCGGTCATCCTGATTTAGGTTTTCCAGGGTTTCTCGAAATCACTCCAGGCGAATGCTGGGATAGTTCTTTAACAAAGGCAGTGAACGACGACTCCTCTCACAGCGCTTGTCATTGTACCAAGTTCTGAGTCACAGTCTCAAATGACTTCGTTGTCGACCAGAAGTAAAGTCCACTTACCTTATCAAGGCCTTGTGCTGTTCGAGAGCACGTAAAGCCACCAAATAAATAAGTACACAAATAAATAATTTCGACGTCCGCAGCATACGTTTTACACATTCTTTCGTTTATGTTACTTATAAAATTCTTAACGTGCGCGATTCTTCGATATTTTTAACACTGAGTATTCAGTTGTACTGTTTTATAGTTACGTGTTCTATTCCAGCCCCCCCCCCCCCCCCC